>FIZR01026033.1:0-16991 GCA_900060175.1 Ferrisia virgata
CTCCAAACTTCCACACCAAATCTCAGTTCATATTCCCACTGAACAAGCTAGATCCAAACATCTCTACTCTTCTACAATCTATAATTGACGACAACATCCACATATCACACCATCCTATAAATACTATCCCACCATGGAGGGAAGATGACCTATATATTGATTTCTCGTTGACAAAATTCAATAAATCAGAGACTAATTCGGTAATATTCACAACACAGTTCAATCATTTGTTGGAGAAATACTCTAATCATGAATATCTTTTCACAGACGGATCAAAAAATGCCGATAAAGTAGGGTGTGCCATTGTTCACAATGACTATCAAATAATGTGTCCGCTTCCGGGACAATTCACAATTTTGTCAGCTGAGCTTTATGCTATAAAAACGGCCCTAACATATATTCACGACTTTCTGAACTGCCAATCTATTATTTTCACAGACTCGTTATCGGCACTACATGCCATCCAAAACTTTCATAAGAAAAAGCAACACCCCATCGCCCAAGAAATATCCGAAATCCTTATCCACACGCTAGAAGATTGAAATCCGAAGTTCGATAGCATCGGCTGATTAGCAAATACACTACATTAAAACGGCAACGTTGCAACTGAATGTCCGAACAACAACCGTAACATTTGACAAAAAATTACGTCCGAACAACGTTCTTATAAATCAATCTTATTACACCCGATCCAAGGGTGTAAGTTATATGTATTGGAGGCATAAAAATGTCATGTGTGAAGCACTTTGGTTGGACATTTTTTAACACCCATCTCCGATAATTTTCCCTGGGTCGAAATCATCTGTAGTCCACGAATTTTTGGTGAAAACGTTGTTCGGACCTACCAAAAGTCCGAACAACGTTTTTAGTCCGGTCAACGCACGTGAAATTTCATAGGCGTGTCCGAACAACGTATCATTCACAAACACACACACACACACACATGACCGGAACACATTATTAGGTAATTAATTGAAAGTACCGCACAGCCGCCATATGCCACACGATTAGGTAGCCGCCTGCAGACAGACGAATACCTCGCTGGTTGAAGGTGAACTTAATTGCCTCGTACCTCCGAACGCTAGACGCTTCCAACTCGAGTGACATTTTTCTGCGATTGTCGTTGGCCTGTATTCCACGTACTCGCCGATTATTTACACAAACACGCAGTAATCCATTTATTGATAAAAATTTAAACATTTGATAAAATTACATATAAAAATCTTAAATACGACCGTAAAAAAAGAGAAGACAGAAAAAAAGACAAAAACAAAACGAACGAACGCGCTAGAAAATACATGCCTAGAGAAAAATACATAATTAAACGAATAAAATATATAAGTAGTAAACGTGGGTATCCCCAGTTAAATACCAAATAAAATACGTAGGAAAAAATAAAACGAGATAAGCCGGTAGACGACCGGGTAAGAAATTCGTGCACGTACATGAAATAGCCACGATGTCGGATAGATAAAAAAGAAAAAAAAAAAAAAAAAAAAAAAAAAAAAAGGATTAGGTACCGCAGTCGACTATTTTGTTCGCGTTTTTTGTCGACCGAACTGGTGAAATTTTGTAACGTGCACTGTGTACCACTCTTTCGGTTCGGTTTCAGTCGTTCGTTTGCAAGCGGTTGCAAACGAATACGCTACTTCGTAGCTCGAACAGACTTGTACGGACACCGCGTGTTTTATAGAATTTTTGTACTTATCCTTCGTATCACGATTACACGAGTGCATCGTACGTGTACATTGCACAGACACTACGGTAATATTGGTAACAATAATTGAATAACGAATAACGAATAACGATCGACCGCTCAGCGGTTCGGCGATCGAATTCGAAAGTGTCCGAAGAAGCTTAGCGCGGCAGAAAAACGAGAAAATAAATCGATCGAACGAGTCTAGATATACGGTAATTTTTGAAAGCAATCGTCAACGCGTAGCTGTCTCGTCTAAAAACTGTAAAATTGTACGCGTGTAGAGTACGAAGAGAGCAATTTGAAACCATCTATCGGCATCTATTAGATGTACGAGTGTACGAATTACCCCCGTTCGAATAACGCCGACGAGATAAATCGGTGGTCATATTGGTAAGAGAGGAGTTCCAATTTTCTTTGCGCGTATAAAGTTCGTTTGCCCAGGTGCGTGGTTTAGCAGGTAACCTTCATTTTACATATAACGCGAAGAAAATCGTAGAAAATGAAAATGAAATTTCTCAACTGCTATCAGCGGTCAAACTTTTTCTAGCAGGCTCAGTTCCGGGCGATAGTTCCATTCGAAATTGAAAAGAAGTTTTTTCGCTCAGCGTTTAACGAAAAAACCGCGTCAACCACGCCTCCTGCAAAAAATTTGACCGTCGATAGCAGTTGGGAAATTGCATTTTCTACAATTTTTTTCGTATTCATTTTTTTAATACGACGCTTCGTTCTCTCGGAAAATCCAAAAATGCAAATCGATAAAATATCTGCAAAAAAAAAAAAAAAAAACGCCTTCAGTAAAATGTAGGTTGCCTTCCAAATCACACGCCTGGCTAAAGGAACTTTACACGCATCAAAAAATTGACACTTCACTCTTTCCAATGACCCGCCGATTCAACTCGTCAGCGTTATTTGAACGGGGGCGGGGCGAGGGGGAGGGGTAGTTAATTTTTCAAATATGTCAGGTTTCCGACGCACAACCTGTACGTGTTTATGTATGTACGTACGTACGTGTGTACAGCTAACAGTAGGAAGAAAATTCGGCATAAACGAACGAAAATGGATCAAATAAATACGCGGTGTACATAAATAAAATGAACGAGAAAATAAAAAGAACATCCGAGAGGAGTTACGAGATATGCGTAAATAAGTACGCTAAACATTAAGTGTCTTTATGCGATGAGTTTAAAATAAAAGTAAGTAGCTAAATAAGTAAATAACGAGTAGGTAAATATAAGATTCAGGAAAATACGACATTACAAAAAAAAGGGGAAAAAATAAATAAATAAAAAGAAAAAAGTAAGTAAAATAATTATGTTGTCAAAAATGTCGGCTATAAAGATGCAGACGAAATAGGCATTTAATATTCTTATAACAATCGATATCTAAAAACCTAACTAAGTATATCTTGTACTTATGCACACGAAAAAAAAAAAGTGAAAAAAAAAGAAGGGAAAAAATCATACCTAAGTATAAAAAAAAGAATAACTTTGGTATAAAAACTGAAGCTCGTCGCTCTTTACACATCATACGTATACGATACAAAATGAGAATTTTCGATAAATTTAATATATTTTTTTTTTTTTCAGAAACACGAAAAACGAAAAATAAATAAAAAAAAAAATGGAAAAAAATAAGGAAAAAAAACAGAATGCAAAAAACGAACACATTAGACTTTTATGAATATCGAATGACGAAAACGTAGGCTTGAGTTGTAACACGAACAGCAATACGTGCGATAGAACACATTCGTCCTTTTGAAAACTGAAATCGTATTTGTCGTTTAGGGCAGGGAATGAAGGAAAGTTTTCGATACAGGAAGAAAAGAGGCAGAGTACACGGTGAACGGATGCGCTTATCTACGTAACAACCGATAACGGGCGAGAAAGAATGAAATTCGAAAATACGCGACGAATAGTTGAGCGAAGCGAAATCGACAACGATAGATTGATAAAAATCAGCGCAGCGGATTCGACGTATGGTGGTGGTGGTGGTAGTAGTAGTAGTAGTAGTAGTAGTAACCACGAACTGAACACGAGTACAAACGCTTGCGTAAATGTGGTTATAAAATGAGACGCGTTTTGTTGAAACTGGCGTGTTATTCGCAAATTCGATTACGGATGTATACGAGTGCGATGCGAGACTAAACGTGTCTCGACGAACAGGAGACGACGAGTATGGAAATCGTATCTATCGATTGGTCCCTTTTGCCGAGTCCGAAGCGAATAATGTCTAATTCTTTGCAATCATCGTCCACTCGAACCGAAACAAGAGCCAACTATAATGATATCGTAATGAAAGACTGTAGGTAAAATGATCGATATGAAACGAGAATGAAGAGAAGTTGCCGGCTTTCGTTTTTTCTCCTATTCCGAATGTCCAAAAAAAAAAAAAACAAAAACAAAACAAAAAAAACGAAGGAGGTAGCACACGCGCGTTTTTTTGCGCTAATAATGTTTTTCTTCTTCTTTTTCTTTTTCTATTTCTTCTTCTGGCAGGTACAATAAGGTACTTCGTTTCCCTGGCGAAGATACCGTATTTCGAAAAACACATAAATACAATAAAGTTTTCGTAAAGACTAGAAAAATGATAGGCCTACTGGGAAAAATTGTCAAAAGTACCGAAGATATTTCTCAAAAATGGGTAATGGGTAAACAGCTTTATGCAGCGCGAATGTTCGTATAAAATAATAAGGAAACGACGTCGACATCGCGTAAAAGGGGTAGTAAACTTTTCCAATAAAATTCAACACGACTGTTACATTAGAAAGCACTGCGCTGCATGGTGCATACAGAATACGAGTACGATGGCCGAGTTCCATTTCGCTTACAGCGCATTTAACGTAAGACTAACGCAGCTGCATACAGCATTACGAGTATACAGCGTATCGAGGTATATTATTCCATTCAAACTTTATGCTGTCTCATGTGGAAGGAATTGCGATCTCTATACGGATGCGCGTAAACGTCCGCTCTGGTAGCGTGAGGAGCTGAAGCTAAACGTGAAAAACCAAACAAAAAACAAGAAACCTTTATAAGATCGAGTCTTTTAGAGCTTAAGACGAAGCGAAAATTCGCCGGCTTACGTTTCGGAGCGTGATGATGTTGACTGCGCGTATAGGACGGCGGAGCGTTTCTATAATTGCCGACGTTGTTGTTATAATTATGCGAATAGCCGCTGCTGTGCTGTTGTTGTTGTTGATGCTGCTGCTGCTGCTGCGGTTGATGGTGGTTATGGTGATGCTGATGATGACTACGATAGCTACGCTCGCCGCTGTGCGCCCGATGCACGGTTGGACCTCGCTGTAGGACGAATACGAAAGCGAAAACAAAAAAAAGACGAAATGAAAAAGCGGCGTTAACGTTTCGCGCTTCGACAATTCGAGTCGCAATAAAATACAGAATCGTACCATTCTTCTCAACGTGGTAATTGGCCTGCGAAGCGTTTCGCTGAATCTTCTAGCCGGCGGCTTTTTCGGATTCGAAGATGGCGTATGGACTGCGCAGCATTTGATGAAAACGCCCAAAACGAATATAAATATCACAGCCATTAGAACGCACGCCCACCAGTTGTCCTGCAACAATCCAGCGAACACAATACACGCCAACGTTTAAACGAATACCTTTACATTAGGCAGTGGGTAAGGGGTAAGGGGTAAGGAGGTTGCTGAAAAGGCCAACTTACGAAAGCCCATTGTTGCAACAACGTTCGCTTGTTCAACAACATATTCTTCAGTCTGGCTAGCGGACCTTCGGCATCGACGGCGCGGCATTTAAAAAATACATCACAGTAACCCTGCGCATAGAGAAAAAACCTCGAGTATACGATCAGCAGCGTCGAGAACGCAAAGCTGCGACAACAGCGAACCTACCTGAAAATTATCACATGGAGAGCCAGGCCGAAGACTGATACCGCCCGGTGGTAAGCCAACGGCGCTAGCAAACTCGCTGGTACTTCTGCAGTTTTCGATGTTGGTGCCGTTCATGCAGGCTAACTCGCAAAGTTTTCGTTTATCGACCGGCGGTACGCTACTCGAAGACAAGAAGCACTCGTTCAGACCCCATTCCAAACAAATGGAGCCGCGACATTCGCCGCCGATACACAACTGGAAATCAGACAGCGTTCCGGTTAAACGTCGCTACGGTAATACGACGTGCGCTGAACAGTTTACCTCGATACACGCTTACCTGCGTACCCTCGTTACAACGAGTTTTATCCGGTTTAGCCGGCGGCATCGGACATTCGGCCGAGCTGCCGTTACACTTGCTACTTCGACTGCAATCCGATTCGGATTTACATATAGTTTCCTTTTCGGCCGGTGTGAATTTGCAGGTACTGGCCGAGCAACACGGCCCTTGAGACGGACTATACGACCAACCAACGTAAGATTATTTCACATTTCATAATTGAAAACCAAGCGAGACTAAGGGCGCGCGGCCAGACTGGCAATCGCTAAGGCACAAACCTGCACTCGGTATCTTTTCTTCTGGCGCATCCTCTGGCTGTTATGTTGGCATTTTTATCCGCGTCCGATATAAGTCTCGGATAACAACATTTATCCGTACACTCGTCGATATCGTAGCCGCAGTCACATTCTTCGCCCTCTTCGACAATCTTATTGCCGCAGAATGCGCCTTCGCTAGCTGTAATCAAGGCAGACGGAGACGTTCGGCTTAGTTGCAAAATTAGAAACGTGAGAGAAATATCGAAGCTGAACTAGCAACAGAGTCCTACGCACGTGCGACGAGTCGTATAGCGCTACGCATATGCGCGACGAAAATACGACTAAGAAAGAAAGTACGACAAAATGTTCATCACCTTTGAAGCAATTTCGCTTCTTATTCTCTTCGATAGCGTCCAACACGCTGCTGATATTACCAATGCTGCAGGACGAAAATTTGCTATTATTCGGCCTATCACCGCTGGTAGCCGAAGCGAACATTATATAATTTCCGCTCAAACCTCCCGGTCTACACGATATCGGATAGTCGTGCTAACGAGCGAGCAAATCAAATCGAAACAAAATAAAACAAAATAATATATATCGGTACGTTTAGGTAGGCGCGTAAACCTGAATACGGACTTACCGGCGATCCGAAATTATGGCCGATTTCGTGGGCCAGCGTCAGCTGCGATACTTTCGGCGGCACTCGAGTGTTGTAATTGACGAACGTTATAATACCCGTATTCAAACTTCTCTTCGTAGACTGGTAGAGACCGGCGACAGTTTCCGTGTAGGTTTTATATTTTTCGCATATTCCGCCGGATGCGCCTAGAAAAAATAAGTCGATCAACGTAACGGGTCGCACACGATACACGTTCACGGCGCTAACCAAGTTTAAATGTTTACCAGAAGCGCTGGCCACCCACGCTAGACCCAGAGTACCTCCGGTAAAATCTCTATACGTAAAAACGTAAGCCAAACAAAAATCTTCGTGATTTCCTAGCGAGTGAAGATTCAGAAAATTGCTCACGTCGATATTTTCCATACAGAACGGGTTCGGTTCACCTCGATAACCTTTTTCGCAAACAACGTACTCGTCGATCTGTAAGACCAAACGTGTGCCGAGTAAATAACGCAAAGGACAGAATGAAATTCTCGTTGTACGTTGTACGTTGTACGTAGGTTGGTTTAGCTAGCTAGACTAGCGTCTCTCACCTTTATACGTTGCACTTCGAATTTTATGTTTCTGTGTTCTACCCTACCGTCGAATTTCGTATCACGATAAATATAATTCACGGCAGTTACATGGTGCGCTATCAACGATAATATCTCTTCTCTGGTTTTTTCGGCATCGTGACCCACCTGTCGTTTAAATACGTATAATTGAAAAAAAAAAAATTCTTTAATAAACAATTGAATTAAAATCTTATTCGACAAAGCTATTGTTTGTCGTAAAATAATTGAGAATGCGATCTCAGACTGGGGCAACGGCCGAAGGAGAAAAGGAGACGACCAGAAGCTAACACGACCATAGATTCGGTACACGTTGTACGTATAAATAAAGACTACACATTCTCAGTACAGCGTGTATAATTATACGCGTAATTGCGTACGCATTTATTACGTATGATTATACAATTTCGCGTTACCTGTTCGGAAATATGTCTCCAAATTAGCGGATCTGTTTGAATGAATAAGGAGCAAGTATTGCGATCTTTTTCCTTGGCTCGAATGGCCCTTTTGAAACGAGTCGAAGGTGTATCCGCATCGTCATCGCCGACGCCGTTCAATTTTCTGGTATATTTTTCGAACGGCGTTTCGCCAGCACCCAAATCAATCGACGATTCAGTCTCGGTAGGTTTCTGCTTCGAAGCGCGTACCGGCGGCGATGACTGCTGCGCCTTATCCGCGATTAAATATCGATCGTTTGCGTTCTCTGGCTCTTCTTCGATAGCCGACGTTTGTACGGATTCCATCCATTGTTTTATTTCGTCGGTAATGCCGCAACCGGTCGGATAATCTGCGAAAAGTAGGCGTCCGATGAAGCGGGTACGTCTACGTGCTAGACGACGGACGCTAGTTATTGAAACATACGCGAGCAAACGCGTCGACTTACCCGTATTACGATGATGCGGATCTTCGACATCCGATTCTTTATAGACTATCGAATGAAAATGCGCATCTTCGATGGTATCGGTGTTTGTATCGTTGGTGGTGTTGGCAACGTTGGCGTAAACGCTGTTTTTCGACGTTTTGGCAGGAAAATATCTGGACGCTTTTTCTACGTAATACGCTCCGGTGAAAGGCGACACGATTTTCCCTTCGAATACGCCGTCCAACAACGAACCGAAAACAACGCTTCCCGGTTCACCTGCCATATGCCAATAAATATGCGATGAGCGATCGAGCGGAGCTACGAGTACTTTTATTACTACGATAAAAGTGAAAACGCACGCCAGCGTACCTAACAAATGACCGGTGTATATGTGCGATGTATCAGCCTGCGACGGGTCCAGTTCAGCACCGTGCGTATTTAAAATGACTAGGTTATCCGAAAACGTTAGGAGATCGCGTTCGAGTCTTAAATTAAATTGTCTGTTGTGCGCCGAAAAGCTGAGATGAATGACTGAGTCGGCATGCGTCACCGACCTTTTGGCTCGACTATGTTTCTCGTGCACTTGTTGCGCATCGTACGACAAAGTTTCATAGTGACTAATATACTTGTTCAGTCTGTCGCCTGAAAAACAGTCAACCAAACAGCAAATGATTAATATTACGTATCTCTAGCTACAGTAGCTAGTGTACTCGTAGAGAAGCTCTACAGCTTCCAGCTAGTTATGTAAACTACTACAGACTACACACACGTAACGGTACAATACCATTTCAGATACGATCGTGATTCATAAATGACGTACTCGTGTGAGCGCGTTTTGTAAATAGCTAGATGGTATTTGACACGAAAATGCGACTTTTCTCAACTGCCGTCGTTTACTTCATGTTTTCTAGTTTCCCTTGCGAAAATGTATTCACGTACAGTACCTCTAGGCAAACGTATGTATTTGCCATAATTCTAATTGCGATTAAATCTAAAGTTTTAACGCGAGATGCTTAGTATATTTCGATTCGTAAAATTTACATCAGCGTACGTAGAATCGTACACGTTACCCATCCATACGAATACGATATTACACGACAAATTCGTATCTACCAATCAATACTCGTACTTGGATACACTGCACTCATTAGGCCTACTCGTAATACGCATTATACGTATAGCTTATCTGTAGTACCTCCATCTGCAATACCCCATAGATAGCTAGCTATCTATACGTGGACGTACCTGGCGACTACCGACCTACGTACAATTCAGAACACAGCGTTACAGAAAAAAATCAAATCCATCAAATAGAGGATGTACGCAAATAACGTTTTCCCATTGCGATCGGATGTTCGAACAACACATACCTAAACCCGCACAGTGTATGTACTACACATTCACAACTACACACAGGAAATCATAATTACTCGCACAAATATGCGATCATACCATTAGCATGAATAAATGTACGCAGATATGTGTATGTATGTTGTGTGTAGTATGTAGTATGTAGTATTTAACGTTATGTGCACTACACAGTACACAGACATACGTGCAGCATATTCGTACACCGCTTCGCGTCCTCATACACCTACCTAATTACCTAGCATCGCACTACCTACAACACAGTGACAGCCAGTCAGACGCTCAAACACAGTTGCTTCGCCAGCTTGACTAGATTCGGTGAAAAATCAGGCTAAAAAATTTCCACGGAAATCACGTATACGAATACACGAGCTCGTGTGCAGCATTAATACATATAAAACATGTGCACATACTAGTTAGGTATAGGTGCCAATCTGATATAGGTATCGAGAGTATCAACATAGGGGCCGGGCGGGCATACAAGAAGAAAACCACACGACTTCTCTGGTCAATTATTCGCAAATTTACAAAGAGAGATTAAGAAAGGAGGAGAGAAAACTGCGTGATAATTAAGCCAAATAATGTCCAACCAAACCGTACATAGACGCAGTTTTACCGAACAAAAATGCAAGAAATTCGTGGTTGCCGGCGATACGAGCTGAATAAAAATTGAAAAGGAATGTTGGAATACTACGAACATGTTGACTTTATTCTCACTCAGATTGCTAACTTCAGTCACATATGACGTTTATTTCTCGTTGTTATCAAGTTGTGAAAAAAAGAATGAGAAAAATTTCCAAGAAAGTAAATATCTACCTACACGTACAAAAACATCGAGCACAGAAGCGGTTATTGGATGATGAAAATTGAGATGAGATTAAAAAGCAGCGAGCCACCGTCGAAAATCGTTAAAATACTCGCATTCAGCGAGAAACCGTAACAATTGAGGCTTACACATGTATTTCTATTATTTTAAACGGAAAGTAGGTGGAATCGCGATGCTTTTGCTTTATAACACGCATTCGACAGGAATTCGTTTAGTTATCGACTTAAACGAATGCGTTAGTAAATTTGTGGTCCAATGAGACCAGCACGGCGCCCAGAAGGACTTCTTTTCATAATAATCGACGCGACAATTTAATCCGTTACGTAGGTAAGGTCAAGGTGCTGAATTTTTAGCTAGTTACATACTCGTCAGTTTCGACCTCGGGAACACACCGCCACTGAGAATATCAAGTCATCAATGATAAGAGCTCCCTCTCGATATATCTTCAAAGGGGAGACAGAACAATTAGGCATTTTAATAGACTCATCGCGTTGATATCAGCACCGTAATAAATAAAATTTATTCGAACTGCACTATCCGCGTTGAAAGTAGATACATTATGTACCAACGAGTAAGTACGGTGCGTAAGTAATTCAAGACGAGTACCTAGACCTACGGAGAAACCCTTCTCGCGAGCGTTAGGTAAACTGACAATCACATTTTCAAACACTCGAGTACCTCTACCTAAATTATTTATCGACTAAACCGCGAAGCAATATTTGTAATTTCGCAAGCATCGGTAAATAGCATATTATAAGAACTTTTCCGAAAATGAAAAAATAAATAGGGAGTTAGCAATCAAACAACTACACATCGTCATTCCAAGATAACGTTTCAGCATTACGTAGATTTTCAACGAACGTTATACTCCGAAATGAGTCATCCCTTGATATGTACACAATTCCGAAAACTTGTTCAAGGCGTTGGAAAATTTCTGAATCAAATTCATCGGAAAATAGTTTATACCGTGATTATTAGTATCAAGAAACTTGCTTACATTCGTACTCGTGCATTGCTAATATTGGTTTCAGAAGTGATAACAAAATGCGAAAGAAATACGCCTAAGCTTCCCTAGAGGTTTTTGTACGTAGATACAAATTGCATTATTGCGATGAAAAACTCTAAAATTAATTTCCTTTCAATGTTCTCAGGAACAAATTAACGACTTGTTTTCAACATACCAATACCTAATCCTCAGTTTATGTTACTTCATTCTTCTTCGAATGCGTATTATTTAAATATAAAATAGACGCGAGATAAAATTACAGAATACCAGTGTAATATTTACCTGATTCGATTGAAGGAAAATAATACAGCAGTATGAGTATGAAATTACCATAATTAGTTAACATTGTATATGAGTCAAGGAAAATTGATGTATGCACATCTAACGGGTGTTATGCATCGCGTAAAATAACGCGCGATAACTTCGGTACAATCAACTGATCAATTTTCGATTCTCGAGTACAAAATAAGTCATTTTATAAAACGTAGCAATCGCGTAAAATTAATTCTAGAAAAACAGGCTAAAAATTGGTACAGACAAAAGGATGTGTTCATTGTTTTGGCTCATCGCAAAACTCCAAGTAGAACATTACTCTCGGAAATATCAATTAAAATGAAAACCATGAATCACCAATCACTTAATCACGAACACTTGCCGATTACTACAATGATTCGCGAATACGGTTAGAAATTTACTAAATTTTCTGATCACACAAAGAGTTTTGTTAATATTATTTTCAAACTTCTACATTAATGATACGTCGTAATCTTTATTTTTATTTATTTACAGACAGTCTGTCAAAGTTTGCGATTATTTGTGATCTTTTATTTCATATCTGGGACTTTTCGGGTTCAAAGTTTGCCAACAGTGTCATCGTTTTTTGAATTGAAAATGAGTTATATAGAAAATTCAAAATCATCTAAAAACGCTATTTTTAAAATTTAAACTCGATTCAAAATTATAACATGTTTTTTTAATTTTTGCGTACTCTTTTTCAGGTAATTTTTTTTTTTTGGTCATCTCAAAAATAAAAGAAATTAAACTAAGGTGAAAGTTCTGAAAGTGAAATTACAAACTGACGACAAGATGAATGAATGTCGAATTGCCGATTAGTCGGACTACCGATTTTGGCAAAAGCTATGCGAAATCCTAGCGAAACTGCAGTGGGAAACAATTTTCTTTTTTTTTTTGTATTACCCAACACTTGATTCTTTGTGAATCTTTTAATGTCGGAGTGATGAGTAATGTAATGCGTATCACTTTTTCCTGTTCCCTCTGTTATTCGTGCATTTCCATAATCGTAACATATTTTTTTCTATTTTAGGGGTAACACTGTGTTTATCACTTCTGAATGATGAAAGTTGTTGCTTTCGAACTTTCGAAGTCATCGTACTTGCCTTTTGCATTTGTTGAAGTTTTTCGAGTTAATATTCTCTGTAATACAAAATCGTTGAAGTGATGATAAGTTTGCAACGTTCACTTTTACCAAAACCTTTTTCGATGTGTAACTTGGAATTTTCTGTACGGTCTACGGATTAGAATGTACGACACGCCGCATGCATTTATTCATTTCGGAATTTCTTCTTCGATGTAAATATCAATTTGTCTAGCTTACGTCCTTTAACAGTTGTAGTCATTTGGTTGTTCACATCACCATGACGTTAGAGGCTATTCGATATCATAACGGAACTCTAGAAATATTGGATCAACTGCTTCTTCCCGGCGAGACAAAATATATACCAATTTTAGGAGTTGAAGATGGATGGAAAGCGATTAACAAAATGCAGGTAATTAACAAACTGAACGACATACATAAATACGATACGATATTCAAATTCGCATTATTGTTTTTGAGATTCTCGTGTTTGCTCACTATGTGCCACGATCAACGTTTACGTCGTTTCGCTAGCTGGCTGCGAGAGTATCGGTTTCGTTGAATGTTATTCGTTATTAACGTACTTCTCTCTGTTCATGTATAGGTGCGTGGAGCTCCTGCAATCGCCATTGTCGGATGTCTTAGTTTAGCTGTAGAGATATCGAAAGAAGAATTCGAGAAGAAGAAAACGTTGAGGAGAGAAGTGGAAGGAAAGTTGAATTATTTAATTTCAGCCAGACCGACAGCGGTTAATTTGAAAATAGCTGCGGACGAGTTGATGTCTTTGGTGAATGCACTAGACAAAGATGATTCCATTTCAGCTACCGAAATGCAAAGCAGGTCTGTTGTACGCAAACTGTTTCGAGTATTATATTCTATATTACTTCGCTTTAACAGAAATCACTATTCGAAACACGAGTCGAATGTTAGTATTCTTGTCTCAATCACGAGCAACTGCTTGTATTTCAGGTTCATTTCTGAAATCGAGGGAATGTTGGAAAAGGATTTAGCTGATAACAAAGCCATCGGTATGGCTGGTTGTAATCTTATATTGAATACAAGCGTATCGAATAATGGAAGCGGTGATGGTACCGTTCGCGTTTTGACACATTGCAATACCGGATCGTTGGCTACAGCGGGATACGGCACCGCTTTGGGAGTAATTCGTGCACTACATGCTTCTCGTAGACTAGGTGAGTATTTTACACGAGTTTCGGAGATGGTTCGTTGAAGCGAAATGTGCAGCGCGACTGTTCCGTTCAACAGAATCGCTAGTATTCCGTTAATTATCGTCTAATATTCGTATCTCTTAGAGCACGTTTATTGCACGGAAACTAGGCCGTATAATCAAGGGGCTCGTTTAACAGCTTACGAATTGGTACACGATAAAATACCTTCCACTTTAATTTGTGATAGCGCGGTTTCGGCATTGATGAAAACCCGCTCAATAGCTGCTGTGATTGTTGGGGCGGACAGAGTTGCTGCTAACGGGGATACCGCTAATAAAATTGGAACTTATCAGGTATCATTTCAGTAATTAGAAGAACTTTCGTATAAAGTTGTAAAAAACTGAAACGCGTATTTTTTTTTTTTACTTTACGCAGATTGCCGTAACCGCGAAATACCATTCAGTTCCTTTTTATGTCGCTGCCCCTTTCACTTCCATCGACTTCAGGATAGCAAACGGAGAAAATATTCTTATCGAGGAACGACCAGATAGAGAAATGACTCACGTAGGGAAATACAGAATAGCCGCGCCAGGTATTCGATTTGTTTTCTTTCTTGATTTCGCTCAACGGTTTTGAACGGTATACGATTGAAATAGTACCGATAACTAAGCACTTTTACTCCCGATTGTAGGCATTTCATGCTGGAATCCGGCATTTGATGTCACTCCTGCCGAACTAATTACCGCTATCATCACTGAAAAAGGGGTATTTAAACCTAACGAATTGCGTGCTATGGAAGTTAGTTAACAATCTTTCCATTAAGTATGTGTAATGTAATTTCTGTACGATTAGCCCCCCTTCATGCTACATTTATATACATTTTTTTTTAAGGGAGTAAATTAAGGAAAATAAATAATTAATTAAATAAACAAAATCTGACCAGGCGCGTGCATATACGTGTTATAAAAATAATGATGAAAATTTTGATATGTGCTGATATCTATGTAGTGTACGTGTCGAAATACGTTTCGATGTAATAGCGAAAAATTACGTCCAACAGTTTTACACGAATTTTGCGTGCTACCGACCAGTGTTCCTCAGTGTTTTAAAAAAAAAAAAACCTGTTTTGTTATTATTATTATTATTTTTATTTATTTATTTATTTTTTTGACATTCCTATCGGACCTACATACATACACATTACGTATTTTGTATTTCTGGATTATTTACGAATTACAATTTACGCGGTACGTATTAATATACGTGAATTCGATTTATAAAGTTGGTAATTTGGTACGAATAACACCAAAAATATCTTTCTAATATGAGCTTAATAATGCCCTGTACTAGTTCGACATTTCTCTCATCTTATTAATCATACTTTTGTACGCGCGTCCTTTTTACGATTTCGCTTACCATTTATGTTTGCGAACGACGTGAAATGTGAATGTATGTAGATGTTTTACTTTTTGCACTACGTCCGACTCGTATTTATAGATTGAAAGGACGGTTTTTGCATGAATTTCTGAAAATCGTATTTCAGACGTTCGAAAGTCTTATTTTTGATTATGTTATCGGTTTTCCAAAGAATGGAAATTAATTTTTTTTTTAAATTATTAACGGTTTCGAAAATCTGTTCACTCGCTCGGAAGATTTTCTGTTGTATGCCGCGTGAAGAAAAACATTTGTATTTCCCAATTGCATTCGTCAATTAATGAACTCGCCTACCCACACACGCAAATAAGCGCATTTATTAAACGATAACGATATTTTTGTATTCAAAAACGAAATCTATTTGATGAATCGCTTTGTTTTAATCGGGAAAAATGCTCATGATTATTTTGTTTCTACTTATCGTACTTAAGTAGGTCTAGGTACCTGTTGTGCTCACGTACGTTACGTAATACAACGTACATTCGAACGTTGAAATTCTGCGTAGTACATTACTCAATTTGATTTGTTATGAGGATACGATGTCGCAGGACCTACACACGTTATGGACAGGGATAACGTTTTTGAATTTTGACAATAAACCTGATCAACCCGATTTGATAGCGGAACATCGCCGACATTTTCACGATATGAATCATCGTATTATTTGAATCCTTTTGTAATTTCTATCGCGAGTTATAGAATATCCGAATGATTGTCGTATTTGTACTAATTTATCGAGTACGTATTTCACGTAGGCTGCGTTCTGTATTTCTTACTGTCTTTTGTCAAGATTTCAAAGATCGATCTTATTCCGTCGTGCTGTGTGCATCGTTGGATGTGAAAATCTCTCGCAGCCATGCTCCTCCGCAATAAGCGTTTATCAACTTGTAGTTTTGTTTTTGAAAAAATCGGGAAATCTGTAGTATGATCACGTTATTGATGTAATTATGTACAGTATGTAGGTAGCTACTAGCTATGTAGTACGTGAGGTACTAGGTATGTAGTAGGTAGGTACTCACTGGTACATGTATGTATGTATGCGATGTTCAAGGGAAACCTACGAGTACGTTTGTACGTAATACGCATAATATACGTTACATACGTATAACGTCATTATTCTTGTTCTTGTTATCAACCTTAATAGATGTTTTTTTTTTTTTTTTTTTTTTTTTTTTTTACATCGGAATAGATCGGTTACACTTTTCATGTGTTATCACCTGATCTTGGACCACATTTTATTTCTTTGGATTTTTAACCGAATTAACCGAATTCATCTTGTATTCATCTATTAAGCAACCAATAAAAACAATTTCAGTTTCCTATCCGTATTTTTTTTTTTTAACCCTTCAACAACCGAAGTAGTATGTATTATACCTGATACTGGGACACATTTATTTTCTTTGGATTTTCAACCGTATTTATTATATTTTTATCTGTTCAATATCCAATAAAAACGATTTCAATTTCCTAAACGTATTTATTATATTTTTACCTATTAAACAACCAATAAAAACAATTTCAGGATTTCAACCGAATTTACATCATTTCTATCTGTGAAAAATTCAACGAAGATTCAAC
>FIZR01026037.1:0-17444 GCA_900060175.1 Ferrisia virgata
CAAGATCCTCGCAGCAAGGTATGGCAGCCTACATCTACTTTGATAGGCCGACCTAACCACACCCACTTCGATCCCTGATCTCCGCAAGTGTCTAACAACCTCGGCTAGGCGAGGCAGGGCCACGTACCAAACGCTTACTCACTATCCGTCAACCGCATCTCGTATGTAGAGCAATGCTTGCCGCAGAGGCCCGTGGGACACTAAGGATAGCTTTCGCCAGCCGAATGCCAGCATACACCAACACCGACTCTGACAGACCCGGACCTTCTATAAGATCGGTCTGCGGATGGTACACCTTACACTGAAATTCCCTAACCCCGTAAAAAACAAAATAAACGACTATAAACACCCGGGATAGACTACCTACTCCCTTAATTTACACGCTCCTCTATTAAGCACACACCTAAGGACACACCTCACTCATACTGGTGTGCCGAAGTCCCTACCATTTGACCAGCGAATCCGCAGCACTTAATTGTTACCAAAACATATGCCTTTACCTCATCCTACACCCTTTGGTTCATGCAGACCCTGACTTGTGGTCATGGTATCCCAGATACTGGGGACTCATCGCGCCAGCGTCGCAAGAACCTAGGGGTCTAACCAATGTGGTGAGGTCTCCAGATCACACAGATACCCACATTGACGGGACACTTACATAGAAGTACATTCTGAAATCACATGTGCCAATCTGGTTCACGCAATCACAAAATAATACTTCACATAGGCACCTAGCTTATCTCAATTATAAAAATCAAATTTATAAAATTCAAACTTCACAAGTAATTTAGAACATAAGGCCAAAGAGGAACTGAAAAATTTATAAAATCCAAAATTCCCAAATTCATTTAGATAGTCAATTCAAAGAGACAATATTTCAGAAATACTTTCAATTAAAATAAGAACTTGAAAATGAAAAAGTTAGAAATAAATTGCAACTATAGTCACTTCATTTTGGACAATGCGTAAAAACCATAGAAAACCATAGAACGAAAAAATTTTGGAATGCAGGTAAAATAATAAATTTCAATATTACCAAAGGGGAAGGAGGGCAAAATACTTGAATATCTTGCCATCAAAAACAACCAATTACAAATACATATGTAATGGAATACAGCAGTATTCAAATTTCAAGTTTCACATACCTAAATAATTTTCTGATCGATAGTAGTTCATTCTGACGCATGTGTTCATAACTTCTGACAGATAAGTGATTTGAAATTTCAGAATTTTACCTTTCAATCAGTATCAACGAATATCGGCTGAATAACACGCAAGCACATTACATCCGGCAGGAGATTTTCAGATCAAAATGTGTTGATAACAGTCTCATTCGCTGATGGATGCAGATACTTAATCATGAGATGACAGTGAACACAATCAGCTTCCAACTCCAGCAATCAGGAACAGTTATAATGGTTCAGCATTTCATCTTTCATGTTTCTTGTCAATTAAAAACCTTCACTGTAGATATCATCCAATTATGGTAACTGCCAAAACACATTATAAATTACTTTCCATTCACACAACTAATAGAACTATATGCAAACAAAGCAGTAAGAGTTAGAAAAACATCACATTCAAATTACATTTCTTACTTCAGTAAAGGTATTATGGATTTCTTTTTCTTGATTCAGTAGCGTTCATTTGCGATCCAATCTTCATCCAAACATAATTTGGAATAGATAACTTCTAGTGTTGAATAATAATTCTTCTATACTGGTTTCCTGGATGAACGGTTTTCCTAAAATACAAGAATAATACATGTAATTTTTCGAGACAGCATCACTTGATAGAAAGTGATTACAAATATAGCAAATATCGAATAATAATGTGCACAAAAATTCAATGTACAACTATTGAGAAATAACATTTTATAAAATACTCAACGCATAACAAATAGAACATATAAAACATACCAGATCATTTTTAGCTGCTCTTCACTTCCTTGGAGCACATATGATTAGACTTAGTACATGATTCACAAGAACCAAACTCTGGAAACTGCATCGCAAGATGGAGAATACAAATCTGCTTAAACTTCAGCAATCATGAACAATCATAATGACGCCACATTTTATTTTGTCACATTCTTTGATAGCCATAAACTTATACTGTAGCTCTCACACCTGACAACTGCAACTGCCAAAATACATTCTACATTACTTTCAACGCAAAACTTTTAGGAACACTGAGCATAGGAAGCAGTTGGTGTATGTAAAACATCACACTACATCAAATTACAACATTTCTTACTTTTGTTTAGGTATTATGGATACTCGCTTTTTCTTTTCTGATTTGGCAGTGATTATCAGCGATCAAATCTTCATCAGAACATATTTTGAATAAGATACTTTCTCTAATTCTAGTCTTGAATAATTATTCCTCTGTACTGATTTCACAAACGCGCTGGTGCAATTTTCCTAAAATACATAAATACGTGTTATTCTTTCAGCAATACTTTCAATAGAAACTACATAATCTGAGTGTAGCACATACACAGTAAAAATTCTCTACACCACTATTCAGAAATAACAAAATTAAAAACAATACATAATGAATCATTTTTTGCTGCTCTTGAGTTCCTTGGAGTACATATGGTAATCTTGATTAGACCCAGTAAATGATTTACAAATACAAACATAAAAAAAAGAAACTTCAGGGTACTGCTTACATCATTTCAATCTGATGCACAAATACTTCGAACTCTGTAAAACAAAACGAGATTAAATTAGCAAGTGGCAAAATTCCGAAAAAGCGAAAATGAAAAACAAAACCGTCAAGAGGAGCAAAAGTACAATTACATCAACTAATTACAAACTCGTTGAAATTAACATACCGAACTGTGAACTTCAGGTTCAGTCAAAACGTTAACGTTGAGCTTATTTCAACATCTTCCTTAAAATTGGCCCCAGTACATTCTCAGTAGTGGAAAGTACCACTGACAAATCTTCGACATAACACGAAAACCTGAAAAACAAAACGATTAGTCGCATGCTGATCACAAAAAAATGACGAAAATATCGGTAAACGCAATGGTTGAAATTCAATTAAGATATAGAAAGCATGACTGAGAAGGATGAATAAATGAACGATTTAAAATGAGCATAAGGGGGTAAGTTTCACAAATGATTTCGTATTACATCAAAAAATTGTGGCGGGCAATAATCGAAATATTCACAAGTACAAGTTAAACGAAAATTTAAAATAATTCAACACAACGGATTGATAAAACTCACTCGCAGGCAAACATTTACATGAAATTAAAGTTAAGTTTGTAAAACACATCTTTTTGAAATTTTACCTGTACTGTCGAAAATTTGCGAAACATCGCACAGGCATACTGCATCCGGTTGGAAATACTCGCATAGGCACTTCACATCTATTTGAAAAACCTCGTAATCATAGGTACACATTGAGCGATCGACAAGTTGAGAGCGAACACAGTACAGCACAAGCTTCCATCAGCAATAATCACAATGACAACGACGTTGTTATGAATCCATGATGGCCAACAATTTTCACAGCAGGTCACATTTCATGAATACGACGACAATAACTGTAAAAATACTCTAAATTACTTCACACAAGCACTGAATTATTGCACAAAGTGGTAGGTAAATTAAGAACATGCATCACGTCGCATGAACAAATTATTGAAAATCATCTACATTTATTGGGTTCTATTCTGAATCATGTGCACAGGTAGAGGAACTCGAAATCAGCGATAAAATCAGTCACGATGAAGATGAAACGAACCAGGAACCATGAAAAAAAAAACCAGCACAATTAATCACACTGACCAGACAAAAGTATAACAAAAATTCAGCCAAAGAGATGGCATGGATATTTTAAAAATAAATATAGTAATTACGAGTAATGATTTAAAGCAAAGCATTATTTAAAAAACGACCTTGTTGAAGAAGCTGGCTTTTTAAAAATGAATCTGGTGAAATCATACGATTGAATTCTTTGAAAAATCTTAAAATTCGGACTGTACTGTAAAATTATAACACAAAAAACCACGATCAATCAGTCTAATCAAAATAATGAGAGAAATAAGTTCAACAAACAGCCATCAGGTAAACTTACTTTTAACCAATGTGAAACGCATCGCAGTATTCACGAAACATCGATGCAAAAAATTTGTTAAAAACAGGAACTACTCCATCGAACGAATGTACTCATCTGCATTCCAAAATCACTGATGAAACTATTTGAAATATAAATCGTACTGAAGTGCTAAACAAAAAAAAAAAAAAACAACTTGAATAAATCCAATCAAAATTATGAGAAAATTATAAAACATGAATACCATTAGACTAACCTTACTTCAAACATGTAAAACATATTACTGAATACACAATCAAGTGGCACAAAAAATCCGTTCGAGCACTGAAAGCATGTAAAATATGCAACGTTGAATTGTAAAATAAATACCTATTCGTCAAATTATAAACATAATGAAATCACATTAAAATCAAACAGTTTCAATTTCTCTATTGGATAAAAACATACCGAAATAATACTCACAATTACAACTGCCACTGTACTGTTGCTGATGTGCCACATAATTCAATCTCAATCAATTCACAGGCAACTGGGATGCACTATCTGCTCTGTTATCTTTGCGAAATTCAGTTCCACTGCACGATACCAGGCACCTAGCAATCATCAACGAACATGAATAAAATTTCATTTAATATATAGAAAATAAATCAAAATAAATAACATGAAATTAAAATAATCAAATTGAAAATAATATCGGTGAAGTATTTGAACTGAAAAATGAAAAAAAAACTGAAGTAAAAGTAACAATTACCTTACTAGTATCGAGTATATCAGATTTATATTTCAACCAAAGCTCTTGCTGATGATTTCTCCTAAAAAAAAAAAAAAAAGTTAATTTACATTCGAAAAAGAAATACATCTAGATCCAGAAATTTAACCTGGCAAGGTATTCATTTTTATTTCATATCAAACTAACACTCTTGTAAAGAAAACGTCAAACGTTTAAAATCAGAATTATCAACAAATAACACGTTCAAATTTAAATAGAAAATACACCAAAAAGCAATATCAAAATTACACATCAATAATAAATACTGGTACTTTCTACTTACTACGCTAATTGCAATCCAGCACAGTATCAATCACATTTACACCACAATACAGATGACAACTCGACTTGCAAACAGTTGAAACAGTACTGAAAAATTTCAAGGTCTGAAATCAGGCAAAATAAAATAAAAATGGTGGTTAGTTCTTTACATTCTCTCCACCTGATACCTGACTACAGGATAACGCTATTGTGTTAATTTAAATTTACTGCCTAGCAGCTGCAATGAATAGATTTATCAGTCTATTGTTGATTTTGAGCTATTCTGAATTGAACACCTGAAACCTAACCAAACACCCAAATTCATTACAGTGAGAAATGAGTTTATTGCTCTTTTGTTGGATTTCACAAAGAAAATGTATATTTATCGCCGCAAGAAAACAAGTATTAAGCGAAATATTCCGAAATTACCCTAAAAATTCTATCCATACAAGTTAAAGAATTATGCCCTAGAACTGAACTCGTAATAATGACAGTTGAATTTACAGTCCTACTGTTTGATTTCACGAAGTAAATTTATTGCCTCACCAAGTATTCCAATATTATATTAATATCGCACAAAAGTTCAAATTAAACGAGAATTTGACATTTGGGAAAAATATGGGAGAGTGAAAGGTGTTAAACGAGAAATGTATGTCAACATTACAAAAAAGCTACGATTACGATTAACGAAACGAAACTCCCAAGTCTAAAAAATACAAGATTACAAGTAAGAAATAGCCAACTTACATTGATCAACTTTCTTCAAACGAAGCTGCGACTGTATTAGACGCAGATTATTTCGTTGGAAAACCATTTTAAATTATACCAAGGTAAAGGGAACGCGAGTATAGTTGAATACGTATGCATACAACACTTCATTACACAATTCACGCAAACAATAGATTGAAATTCCAAAAAATAACATATTTTCGACCATGTTAAATGTAAAGAATTAAAAAACTCGAGTTCCAATACAAACACGAAAATAAATATAACGCGTCTTCAACAGGTACATCGTTCAATTAATTAAACATCAATTAAGTTTCATCAAGGAAAATTAATATTTTGAAGAAATAAAATTACAAATGAATTTCGGAACACGTTAAAAATTAATGCACAAACGCAGAAAAACACACACATACACGAGACAATCGTAAGAACATTTGAATACAATACAAGATCACGTTTGGTCATTTATACACTTACACAGTTACACAAAAGTTACACACAACCAAACACCAAAGAGGCATTTCAGCAGGTAAACCAACAGTAAACTCACCGATGTACGCTATAGTGGAACACCCGTGAAGTCAGGAGCCACCACCACCACTACCACATAGACTACCACATCAATGCAGATTAGTTTCCCTTTTGCTCGCTAGTATCGCTTTCAACTTTTTTTTTTTAATACAAGGTTTTCAAATGAGCCGGGTAAGGGGTAAAATGAAAGAAAATTCTTCTCATTTTTTTCCAACATCAAAATGCCATACGTAATCTGTAGTGTAAAATAATTAATTTGGGTGGAAATAAAATATTTAAATCATTTTATACTGGAAATTACGGTATTTAAAGGTCTAAAAAAAATTATCGCAAGAAAAAAAAATGGGAATTGTTTTGCTCATATTACCGGTTTATTTAAACACTGTACTGATCTGAACAGATCGAACAAAGTTGTCGTAGTTCGATAATTTTTATTCTTGAAATTCTTCTTCCTGATTAGTTGTATACATGCATGTTTCCTAATTTAAATTTATTTCAACTTTATCTGTAATTAACGACTGGAACGTTAGTAACGCAAGTTACTCATATTTTTAATTAGCATCTTAGTAATTTTTGGAAAAGCTGTCAACATTTATAACGTACACGATTTGAAAACTGTAATACAGAATTCAAGATATTTTTGACAGATTTTGTTGAATTTATTCTCGACAGAAGTTCACTAAACCCAAGTAGGCGCTGTAGATATTCCATACAAATATACTCGTATACGCGATGAAAAGAAAACAGATCAATAAAATATCGAGTTTTACCCTAAAAAAAAAAAAACTAATGCATTAAATGTATTTAAATTAACCAATTTTCAGATGTAAGGAAAATACTCGACATAAAATACATTAGTTTTCGAAAAGAAATAAGAACAAATTGTACCCAGGAATTTACACGACGATGCTTCGGGTATGCGAAGATGATAAAGGTAAGTAAGCGAAAGTTTAGTCTTTTATCTCGTAATCCTTTCAATGACTATTCTGAATAGAATATTGAACAAATTTCACGATTAAGAAACATTCATCAACACTAATCTTGTGAATTAATTGTTTGCGATACGCGTTAAAAGCGGATTCAGCGTCACTCAAATTACACAACAAGCGATTACAAATTGAATATTTAAATCGTAACTTACAGTTTTATTGTAAATGCGAAGAAACAAGCTAAACCAAAATTTTGTTCGTCTTCCTTCTCGAGTACGGTTCAGCTGATGTTTAATATTTTATCACGATGAAAATACTCCACGATCACGCAGTACACACAAATCAATTGGCCAGCAATACCAAGCTAAAAATTGAAATAAAATATGTTCTGAGAATTTGAACGCTAACCGATTTCAAAGTTTGAATTTTAGTTACCAATGTTCTGATATTTACAATATAGGTTTGAAAAAAATTACTGATCTAGATTTGTTCACTATTCCATCTTCTTATTCTTGCTGTAGAAGTTAATTTCGATGAGAATGGCAACAGCGATTCTTCACAAACTCAATGCCGATTCTGATCCGTACTAGGCAAATAATCGGAAAATATTAACATTGAAAATTCAAACAAATTTTATCACGTTCTCTTCAAACAAAAAATTACTTCATTCTAACAATATTACCAACAAACCAAATTCGCAATAACGATTCTTTTAGTTGGTTAATTTTCACACTTTTACTAAACGAAACATTAATTTTACTTGAAGTACGTTTCGATCAGATACGATCATCCCGGTGATCATCTCTAATTGAAATACACGTCATTGAATCTTAAGTAAAATAATGTTTCGCATAGTTTAAGCGTACGAATACCGATATGGTGAAAAAAGGAATCAAGATCGAAATCAAAATTCATTCTTATAGAGGAATGAAACTTCAGTATTGGTAAGTATAAGAAGTAAACAATTATCACCCAGTAAGGAAAAACGAACTGACAAGTTGAAGTTAATAGTAACCATTAAATTAGATATAAAATCTGTGCATAAAATCACTTGCAGTATGAAAATATAAAAACGATAACTTACTATCTTAGGTATAACTGAAAATCTGCCTTGTTTAGTAAAGTCAGTTGTAGAAAACGTGGTTCAAATCGTCCTGGAAATGCAAATATATATTCCAATCAATCGCCAAACTGGACAACTTATGAATAACACGTTATAAGAGACATGTTATCGTGCGAATGATTATTACCGAAGTTGAAGTTACTAAAATTCAACTTTGATCACTGGTCATTGCACAAACAATTTTGTAGAAAGTAAACTGAAGTACAGGAATAGGAACTTTACTTAAGCGCATACTCCAGCTTCAGTTGAACATTCATTTTTCTTCCATTACTAAGCATAACTCCAGGAATTAAAACAAAATATTAGATTTTGAGATGTTGAGTCCGGTTTACCAGCATCATCAACTCATCCTAAACAAAGACACACACAATTATTCTACAAACCACTTAGTTGAACGTATCAGTTTTAATGTTTCATACATTAAATTGAATAACTAATTCATAGCAATACACTAATTATAATTAATTTTCGAAAGGAATCACTCACTCAAGCCCACGAAAATTACCAAAAAATATTGTAATGGGAGCTGATAAGTTTCGCTTCTAGTTTTCACACCGGAAAAGTTGATAAATTTTGCTTAGCTGTTCAGCTCGAAAAGCACGAAGCTTGGCGAGCTTTACATCATAACTACTTAGATTCACAATCGTATATGGTAATCATATTAGCTTTAAAATTTATAAGAAATATCGCTTTTTGGAACATAATTTTGCATCTTCAAGATCCGGATTACTTCTGGCATGAAAAGCATTTCGCAACACCACAACACGAATGTACTTTAACCGGTTAAATTAAAGTACTGAAGAAGCAGTTGCTTTTATTAATTTAGTTTGAAATAACTAAGCTAATAGATAAGTTTACGCCAAAACACATGCATCATTTTACAGTGACAATCACCGAATCAAGTAAAGAACTAACAGCAGACAATTGATCAGGTATCGAAGGTGGAGGATGATCTGGTTGAATCACAAACATATCAAATACAAGATCATGATATCTGATGTCATTATGTATCGAGAGATACCTTCCTGAAAAAAGAATAGAAGTAAACAAAAAGAAATGATTAATTAACTGGAAAATGAAATTAACAGTACTGAATTTGTTCTTACAGTTAGTTTATATTAGAATGAACTTTGGATTTAGGCAATAATAGAAAAATTGAGCATAAAATAATTAATCACCACATTGTTCTTTCTGGTAATCACAAAATGTTTGAAAGTACGAAAAACAGTTGAAAAATGGTCACGATTACTTTTAACATTAACCGGTGAAATTATTAGCGTTTTGAATTTAATTGGATGGTTAATGGCAGTAGATAGCAGTGATGGAAGAACATGGAAATTTGAAGATTGTTCTTCGTTCTTTCGTTCCTGACTGAAAGAACCATGTCGCTGGTTCTTCGTTCTTTTGATCTTGTTCTCGTTCCTCTTCCTTCATTTATTATGGGAAAAAAATTTGGAAAAAACCAAAATTTTTAGCAAAACTACCATCGTATTATCTATAATAAATTACACCCAATCTTTTTATTTAGGAATCAGTTTTAGAATTATTCACGGTAGGAGGAAAATTACAACAAAAGAATTACAAAAAAATTAAGAAAGAATAATTTTAAATTTGTCCCTTGAAACTTGAAAGTTGAATGCTAAAGGCGAGTTTTCAAGAATGATAAAAAAGCAAAGCTTGAGAGCGGAACGCAAAGAACAGAACGAAACGGAAAGAACAAAACGATTTTAAAGAGAGAAACCGATGGGAACATTGGGAACGAAACACTCTTCTCTTCAGAAGGAACGACAAACTTTTGGAACGAAACAAAAATTAAACAAAACGATTGAGAACGAATGGGAATAAATGAATTGGGAAAAATTCAGAATTTTTAGCAAAACTACCACCGTATTATCTATAAAAAATCACACCTAATCTTTTTAGTTAGGAATCAGTTTTAGCATTATTCAAAGTAGGAGGAAGATTACAAGAAAAGAATTTTTAAAAATTTAAGAATAATTTTAAATTTGTCCCTTGAAACTTGAAAGTTGAATGCTACATGCGAGTTTTCAAGAATGATAAAAAAGCAAGACCTGAGAGAGGAACGCAAAGAACAGAACGAAACGATTTTAAAGAGAGAAACCGATGGGAACATTGGGAACGAAACACTCTTCTCTTCGGAAGGAACGACAAACTTTTGGAACGAAAAAAAGTTAAACAAAAAGATTGAGAATGAATGGGAACAAATAAATTGAGAAAAATCCAGAATTTTTAGCGAAACTACCACCGTATTATGTATAAAATATTACACACAATCTTATCAAAAAGATTGAGAACGAATGAGAACAAATAAATTGGGAAAAATTCAAAAAAAGCTTGGCAAATTCCACTTCGGATCCGCGATTCAAACTTCAAAGACATAATTTCGTAAAAAGTTTAATTTATTACTTGGAGTGACAATAAGCTGCAAATTGGGGTTTAATTAACCACTATATCATTGAAAATATTAATTATCTTTGGTTAAACGAATAGAAGAACCAAGGACGATGGAAATAATTGGATAGGATGCCGTTCTATTCTGTTCATATCTTTACAGATAATTCAAATTTCAATGCTATAGTGGTTAATTAAACCAAGGCTTGAGAGTGGAACGCAAAGAACAGAACGAAACGGAGAGAACAAAACGATTTTAAAATGAGGTAAAAGGATGGGAACGAAATGCTCTTCTCTTGAGAAGGAACGATAAACCCTCGGAACAGAACAAAAATTTTAAAAAAAGATTGAGAACGAATGGGGGAACAAATGTACTGGGAAAAACACCAAAAAAATTCGACAACTTCAACATTGAAACCGCGATTTAAAGGCATAAAATTTCAAACAAAGTTGAATTTATTGCTTTGAGTGGCTAAAGCTGAAAATCAGGGTTTAATTAGCCACTGTATCATTGAAAATTTGAATTATCTGTACAGATAGGAACAGAACAGAACGAAATCGTTAAAATAGTAAGAGGGAGCAGATCGGAGGAAGCAAATATAATTATCTGCAACAAGAAGAAGAATGATTAGGATAGATACATTAATGCTTCTTTGAAATTTGAGAGTGGAACGGAATGAAATAAACGTTTCGGCTTGAAGCCGTGAATTAAACCCTGTTTGTAGC
The DNA here is from genome assembly GCA_900060175.1 of Ferrisia virgata. Taxonomy (NCBI): domain Eukaryota; kingdom Metazoa; phylum Arthropoda; class Insecta; order Hemiptera; family Pseudococcidae; genus Ferrisia; species Ferrisia virgata. The sequence goes on from FIZR01026037.1 coordinate 11,552, forward strand.
TTACATTCACTCAAAGCAATAAATTCAACTTCACACGAAATTATGCCTTTGAATCGTGAATCCAACGTTGAATTTGCCGAACTTTTGTTGAGTTTTTCCCAGTTGATTTCTCAATCTGTTTGTTTAATTTTTTTTTGTTCCAAAAGTTTATCTTTCCTTCTCATGTGAAGAGTGTTTCGTTCCCATCCGTTTCTCTCTTTTCAAAATCCATTTATTTCCTCCATTTCGTTCTATTCTTTGAGTTCCGCTCTCAAGTCTTGTTTTTTAACCCTCCACGAAAAATCAGTCTTCTTTCTGTTCTGTTCTTTATTGGTTTCCCCTTATCGTTTGTTTGTTCTTTTAAAATTCGGTCGTTCTTTGGCTCCTTTGTTCTCGTTCTCGTTCTGTTCTTCCATCCCTGGTTAGTGAGTTAAAGTGCATTGAATTCATTCAATTATGAAGCTTTGAAGCCTCGCCACTACAAACATAATCATTATAAACCAATCAGATTGCAAGAAATCCGATATCGAGCAAATTTCTAGCAATTTCATTGGTTCAAACCATATTGTTTACATTTTCATTCTGACAACTGGCTCAATTCAAATTGGAACGCAATAATTACATCGATTGACTGAGGCGTTCTTGCAAAAAACAATCACAGTCCAAAAATGAAATTTTACAGGAGGGCAAAATAACGTTCTTTTGTTTGATATGGGATCAAAAATTCTTTTCAGCGGGTATTATTTGAAAATAGCACGAATTCAATCGAAGTCTTGACCAACTACAAAAATCAGATTTAAAAAATAATATATACTGAACTAAGGTTGCAACAATCACTCGAAGCCAAAGGGGTACTAATTAATGGTGAAATAAAATTTAGAGATATGTAGAATTATCAGTTATCAAACATAATTTAATTAAGAACATAATTTCTTCATCAATTAAGATTGCCATACAAACAACGAATGATTTGTTTCAAAACTCACGCATTATTATTATCGGTGGCCATATTTTTTGCTAAGATTTTCCACGAATTATTTTATTAAAAAACAGCCATAGTCCAATATTTAACCAATAAGAGCGCACGCGAATTATGGTTGTTTTTAAAGCAAAAATGTTCAAACTCGTGTGGTTTTCAAAATGTGAAAAAATGTATAATAACTAAATTTGATTAAAACATTATAAACCCCTGAGATTTTCTCTTTTTTTGTTTTTGTTTTTTTTTTTTTTTAAATTTAAAATCGGCATAACCGCTAAATCCAAATTTTTACTTCACACTTCAATGATATAAACATAAATTTGAATACAATAAAATCTGGTCGAGCTTGGATTTCATTTTTTTCCAAATAACGATCGCGAACATTCCATATGAAAATTAAATTTTTTTGAAAATTATGCACTAACTGTATGAATAAAATGATTGCACACAGATCTGATGGTAATTTAGCTTCCGGTCGTTGAGATAAAAGAACCACATAAAACAGGTCATGTGATACGCTAAGTAATTAGGTAAAATCCTGACATAGTAATGATCGAAGAGCATTCCATAAAAAAGTGAAAAGTATACAGCTTCATGGGTATAAGTCGATTCGTGTAAAAAATGTTTCCAAAAATTAACTCTGTATTTAGAAACGGAATTTTTCGGATAAATCGCTTTTCGTTTTTTTTTTGCTTTCAAATTTCAACGTGAAAAATTAAGTAAATCAATAACTCAATTTGATAATTTAATGTTATTTTGAATACTTTACGATCGCGAGATATTTAAATACAGAAACCTGCGTATATCGTTTCATTAAGGTAAGTCTTATTTCCCTGATAAGTATAGCGAAATGCCCTTGATCTCTGATTTTCCAAAATTTTCACAAAACATCATTGAGTGTCCCTAAAAAAATTTTAGTGGCAAAAAATTCCCTCCAACCCACCCCCTCGCCTAGAATGTTGAAAAAACTTTTTTTGGGAAAAAAATTCTCTATTTACTCGTATTTGAGGAAAAATTATGATTTTCATCTAAATGTTTATAGGCATGATGGGTCTTTCAGCGTGAATTTTTACAAAATTTTTCACCCCAAAGAGGAACATTGAAAAAAGAAAATTTTGAATTTCTGAGGGGGTGAGGGGAGGTAAAGAGTTAAAATACGAACGAGAGGTTTGAACGAAAAATAAACGCCAGATTCGTATTCAGCGTGTCGGAATCAGGCGAAAAACAATCCTTATCCTAATTTTTTGACACACTTTCAACATAAGAAAAAAATTTCAATTTTGTTGAAAAACGTCAATTTCAAGTACAGCGACAACTCCCATAATATTAATACCAAACAACAATTAATAACGAAAGAGTTTTGAAATTTTATATATTTACTATATTTGTCGATATAAAATCGTATGAAAGTCGCATCGAAATTTCGCTGACCCGTATTAGGGCTTAGGGGAATCTTCTCCCCCAAATTTGGGGCAACAGCTAGGTTGGTGATGTTGGTGACTATCTCGCATAGATCGAACCTCCTGAATACGATAATGAAGTGAGATTCACTATTCGACCTCGATACCTTATTATGGGCATTGTTGCAGGTGTAAAAATTTGGTGGTGGTTCTAGGTTTTTTGAACAGTGAAATGACATTTTGAGGAAATTTTTTCGCCATTTTATGTTTGAAATATTAATGACTGAGTATAGGTAAAAGGTATAATACAAGTTCGAGGCCTAAGCCAAAGAAAATAAAAAATTTTAGAGAAAATTACGCAAAACTAGAAAAAAATTAATAAAAAAAATTTACAAAACTTTAAACAAATCAAGAGTACATTTAACGAAAGAATACGCTTTCTTTCAATCTGTAATGTCAATTTCACGAATGTTTATTGGCTGTTTTTCGAATTCTGAAGACACAATTGGCTCCGGCATTTTTTGTATTTTAAGAGAAGTACAAAAACCAAACTCTTTTCAAATTTTACGAGCATTTTGTACCTTTACAAAACAAAAACCATAACTTTAAAAGTAAAATAAACAAAAACCAAAACCGATTTATATTTCATTCGGTACAGTTCAACAAAACCAACAAGAAAACAAACACTGGAGTTGTTTCCTTTTCTTCCAATCAGTGTTGCCAGAACGAAACGAGAACGAGAACGAAGAACGCGTTTGAACGCACTTTTCATGAGAATGCCAACGTTCTCGAGAATGAGTTTCAAAAGAACGAGAACGAGAACGCATAAATTTTCTTCGTTCTTCAGTTAATTTTTTTGTAATGTATTTGCCACAATTTTGCCTGCCTAAAACGAATTTCTATTTTTTGGGGGGTTGCGAGAGGGTGCAATGGAGCCAAAAAGGCAGAACTTCCAAAAGGCACATCCAAGGTCCCAACTAAATGTACATATCGAATTGCAACTTCCTAGCTCATTTTGGTGGGAAGATAGGGGAGGAACAGCCTTTTTTCAAGGTCAAAAAGGGAGAAAATCCTAACATCTCCCCTCCTAATTGACTTGCGAGGTTGCTTTTTGGTCATATTATATAACTTTTGATTCCTTGTCAATTGGCTTAAAAAGGGGACAATTTTTGCATTTTTGACATCTCAGCACTCACGCCCTAAAATTGGGATATGCCTGAATTCTGACCCTAGTTCATCCCCACTCATATGTATTTAATCCACTGCCAAACTGAGCTGATCGGCCGGATTGGGGCGATTTTGGTAGATATTGAGCTGAGTAAATGATTTTCATGTTCAAAAAAAAATTAATAAATAAAAATAAATATCTGACATGGCTAAAAAAAAAACGTCTTAATGATCTTTTAGTGCCCTAAAACAGATTTTGTTGATATCCCCCCCCCCTCTATTCGCTGTTGATCGAAAGCCTGTAATAGTCAGGTTTTAATTGGCAATATGGCATGCTAAGGAAAAGAATGGGAACGGGAATGGGAACGAGAACGAGAACGAACAGAAACGCTCATTGAACGAAGTGAAGTTAATAAACGCTCTTGAGAAGAACGAAGTTGGAACTCTTCAGAACGAGAACACGTTCTCTATGAACAGAATAAGATGCGTTCTTGCAACACTGCTCCAAATCCACGATCCACACAAATAACACTTCAGGGGCAGTGAGTATCAAAGCTATGAAAACTGAAAGCAAAACCGAAACCGAAACTTAAATGAAAAATTGTATAACAAGCCAAAAACTGAAACCAGAACAGAAACATTCCAAAATTAAAATGTAATTTTCTCACCACGTTCTATCATTTTTTTTTTTGTAAGAAAATATTCATTTTGAATAATATTTTGCCGTCTTAAAGTTGATTGACAATCTTAATTTTAGGGGAGGATGATTTTACTAACTTAAAGGGTAATTTCAGGGTGGTTAGTTATGTCTTAAGATTAAGATTAGTACCGTTTCATCCAGAAGGAGGGGAAGGGGACAGAATGGCCCACATCACCAAGAGTCAAGTCCGTGCCCATGGGTAAGTTCTCGAGTTGGTTTTGTTATGCCACCAGTGATGATTTAAACAATACCCAAGTTATTGTTAGCCAGCGTTGGGAAACTCCATCAATCCCCATTCTGTCTGGGCAAAGACTTAACGTTAAAATGTAATAGGGCATTGAGTGCTCGGCTCGTTTCGGACATGTTCGTTCGCCTTCTCATAACTCAACAGTTGGAATTTCAGCCTCATTATTTTTTCTACTTTTTATTGCTTCCGAAAAAAATGTAGGTATTCATATTTTTCAAATGTAATCATTATTTGAATAACAATGCGGACAAGGAAACGAAATCAGTTGCACCCATGAATCGCGTTTTCACGTTTCATTCAGGTACTTTGAAAATCGAAATTTCTAATTTATATAGCAATGGAAATTATAATTGGGATAATAATTCCAATCAACTACTCTATTTCATGTAATTCTTTTACCTAAAGAGATAGAATGAGATTAAGCAATAGTTTCATTTGTTTTGATAATAATGAAGTAATCAGGCTAATCAATTTGTCATTGAAATATGACACGTAAGTATAAATCATTTTGCATTCTTATCTATATTAAATTACGAAAAAATACTGAAAAAAAAACATAACGTTAGAGTTCTAAGTTCCGAGAAGGCGAACGAACACGTCCGGAAAGAGCCGAGCACCCAACGTCCCGTTATGTTTTAACGTCAGGTTGGGCAAAGAAGGAACGCAAGGTTAGCTGCAGCGCTTGGACCAACACAAACTCACATATCATACACTCGGTATGAGCTACTTAGAGGAAGGGGGTATTTTGTTTGTAGAAAAAAATGAAAATTCGTTACCAATGTGTTTCCCGCAGTTCTGGGCGACCCTGCAACCCCCTCCCCCCTTTCAGACGCATATCAAAGATGTGTGTTGCGGAGAAAAATTTCATAGTTTGTAAACACTGTACAGTGATGGCGAGTTGGTTGGATTTTTGTTATTATTTCATTGTTTTTGATTGGTTTTTTGAAATTCAATCCTCCCTATACGCCCCTCCCTCTTAAAATAGCAGAAAAACTTTTCATCTCGCATATTCAATGATGAAATCGCGAGGAAGGAAAAAAATCAATCCCAATTAATGACGGTATTTCGTTTAGTTGGATAAGCATTCGCATAAACTAACTAGTTTTTTATGTGCACATGATTTCAGGTACTCGTAAAAGTTTAATGTTTCCTACCTCAAACAAAACCCATCAATTGGAAAATATATAAAGGATACAAAATGATATATCAACTATTTTTAACGCTATTGATACACTCATTCATATGCTACACACAGCACAGATGCGAAAATCTCTCTCCTCACGTGGTGGTGAGGGAATTTTCAGCCAATCAAACAACGAAATTCAACAATTTAGTAGTAGATAACGATGGAAAGCGGATATACATAGGTGGGGTAAATTATCTCTTCCAGTTATCGCTAGATTTGGAATTAGAAGTCACCT
>FIZR01026039.1:0-30357 GCA_900060175.1 Ferrisia virgata
CAATTTTCTTTATAACAATAGAAAAAAAATAGAAATCTGAAAGGCGGAGGACGTTCCTATTAAAATTAAGAGCTCATACGTGGAGAGAATTTTTTTGAGGTGTCTACCAACCAATTTTTCAGGGTACCAAGTGAAAAAAAATAATCGTTTTTTTTGACCCACCCTACAGTATAGTGCATTATAAAGCAATACAAACAGCATCCCCGTTGCGTTGTAAAAGTTTGCACCATAATTCAAGACCTTTAAAAATGAAGAAGCCAAGTATAAGGTGTTGAAGACAGGCCAAGTACTTTTTATGGTCCGTATATATTTTTTTTAGAATGTTGAATCGTTCGTTCGCGAACAAATCAAACCAAAATACCAGAAAATTGTACAAAAGATGAAAACGGCTGTGCTCTGCAGCCTATATCGATACGTATACAGTAGAAATACTACATATGCAGGTAGCCTAGGTACTATACTAACACAAATAATAATTGAACGGCACAAAAAGGACAAAAATTCGTGAAACCAGCGTATGAAACGTACACGATACTTTCGAAATGTAAATATACTCTTATATAGCCGCACAAAATCAACATCACATTACTATACAGCACAGCACGCATACACACCGACCATCTCGGCCATTACATTATATTCTCTCGCATGTCGTTACTAAAAAAATCCTAATTATCGATAGCTACATACGCTTCAACGAGACTGACTTTTATTTCAGACAAATGGACGAAAAATAAAAACACAAGCCCGACTGTAGCGATATGATAATTAAAACAAAAATATCGCCATCGCTGATATACCATAGCAAAAAATAAAAGCAACAATCATGTTTCGCGTACATGGTATTCGCTCATCACACGCGGTAAAAAAAATTCACTTACGCCACTCGCACGTAGATATATACCTATAACCTACGTCCATACGTAAATAGGTATATTCGTTTTTTTTTTTTTTTTTTTTTTTTTTTAATGTAAATTTTGATTATTACAAACGATATACATATCAAACAGTCACACTCCGTGTAGTATATATGGTCGCTTAGAAGTCAAAGCCTTTGGCGCCGGTCACGCCATATTGGTCCGTTCATTCGTCCCATAAACAAAGCTGCTTATATTTAACGAAGTAAGAAAACCTAAAACCTTTTCGGCACGTTTTGATACCGCAACGGTAACTTTCCGCCGACAAGTTGGAACTTTTGCAGAACTTCAAGCTGCAAGGATACCACGGTATGTGTAGCTCCAAACGACACAAGCACGATGACCACAAGTTACTAACGTCCGAGCATTTTGTTTCTTCTTGCGGTTTTCTGTAGTATTTCACCGCTACCATTAACTTGGATATAGGCACACCTAGAATAAAATACAACAAATCATCGACCATTATTCATGTTACATGTTAACGTTATATGGTGCTAATTTCTAGTATAGCGTATTAAACATTTTTTTCCCCCACAACATCAACTTCGACCTTTTTACGAGCATTTGAAACCAATAATACGCGATACGAAGCGACGCGCGACGCGGACCAGCACATCGAATCTTATCACTTTCTTATTTCTTCAAAGCTTACATTTCTCTCGATAAAAATTCTCGCTTTTCTGCGTAGCTTCAACTATAACCATGTCACGATTAGGAAGGAATTAGGTTTCTAGAATTCATTAAGCGGATCAAATAGGTTTCCACGTTAATGCTGACTTTTTGTGATACGCCAACGGCTGGCTAAGTCGTATATTTTCCACTTCAAGAAGAAACTTTCTAAATCTACTTTAGACTCAAGTTTTGCCTTTTAATTTAGTTTCACCAGGAATTAGTAGAATCGACACTCCAATCAGGAATTGGTTAATTACTTACTCGTAGTAATAATAATGCTTTTTCAGCCTGATTTTCGTGAAATATTAAAATTATGTAGATTGAAAAAAATGCATGATACTGTTTACCAATCGATGGCAAGAAGGTGATTTTAAAGTGTACAATTCAAACCATCAAAGACCACACCTGGAACCCAGCTAAATCTATATGCCAGATACATAGACATACAAGAAATAAACCACAGCTCGCGTCCTCACTTCGCTAGGGATGCTTGCATTAAGAAAAACTGACAAAAAAATCACATTTTCTAGACGAAACTCCCAAAACGCACATTTAGAACCTACGCTAAATCTAAATACCAAATTTAAACTTCCTAGTTCGATTTGAAAGGGACTTATGCGAAGAATAAACTCAAAAAATGAGAAAAACTGACCAAAAAACGGCACTTTCGGGGCTACAAGGAGGGCAATGGGTTTGAAAGTCGAAACTCCAAAAAGGCATATCTATGGTCCCTACAACCAAATTTCAACTTCATAGCTGAATTTCAAGAAGAATAGGAGAGAAGCAGCCCTATTTCTAGGTCAAAAACGGAGAAAACCCTCATATCTCCCCTCCTAATTGACCTGGAAAGCTGATTTTTGGGTATCTTATAAAAACTTTGTTTGGTCTATCGATTGGCTAAAAAAGGAAAATTTTTGCGATATTTACCCTTCAGCCACCCCCCCCCAAAACCCCACATTGTTAAATTTTTGCGATATTTACCCTTCAGCACCCCCCCCCCCAAAACCTCACATTGTTATATCAAATCCGCCGCCAATCTAAGCCTATTTCACAAATTTCATCGATTTTGGCGGGTATCAAGCTGAGCAAATTATTAGCCCGATTTTCTGTCATGTTGTCATTGAAAACCAGACTACTACAGTCTATCGACCAACGGCGTATGAGTAGGGGGGGAATCAACAAAATCCGTTTTGGCATCCTAGAAGACTATTAAGGCCATTTTTGGCCATGTCAGATATTTATTTTTTGGTTGTTTATCGAAAATTAAAATAATTTACTCTGCTCGATACCAACCAAAATTGCTCCATTTCGGTCAATCAGCTCAGTTTGAATGTGGATTAAATATTTTTGAGTTGAAATAACCATGGTACAAAATTCAGTGATGCCGGAATTTGGGATCAACCTCGTAAGTCGATTAGGAGGGGAGATATGAGAGTTTTCCCCTTTTTGACCTTGAAAAAGGGCTGTTCTCCCCTATCTCTGCACCGAATTGAGCTAGGGAGTTGAAATTTGGTATTTACATTTACTTGTGGCCCTACATGTGCCTTTTGGAGATTCTGACTTTTTAGCTGCATTGAAATTAGGGATGTACATTTAGTGGGGGCCCTAGTTATGCCTTTTGGGGATCTTGTTTTATTAGCCCCATTTCACCACTTCACAGCCTCAAATATGCAGTTTTTTGGTCTTTTGAAAAAATTTTTTGAGTTTGTTCCTCGCATAACTACCGTCCAAATTGAGCTAGGAAGTTGAAATCAGGTATATACATTAAGTAGGGGCCCTAGATGTGCCTTTTGGGGATCTCGACTTTTTATAGTCCAATGGAATCCTTCTTTCCTGCATTGATGATTAGAAAAAAGCATCACTTTGCGATGTTTTTTTTTTCAATTCTTATGATTGTAATATTTCACGAAAATCAGAATGGAAAAGCATCGCAAATTTTCATTTTTAGTTTCAGAAAAAAAAAAATAAATATATGACATTGCCAAAAATAGTCGTAATGGTCTTTTAAGCCCCAAAACAGATTTTGGTGACACCCCCTTCCCCCGCTAATGCACCGTAGCTCGATAGACCGCAATAGCCCGGTTTTCATTGGCAATATGACATAAAAAATCTTCATATCATGCAATATGATGAAATTAACACAAAAACTGAACATGTCATGGAAAAAAAATTTCAACACTTTGAGAAACCCTAAAATTCTGATTTTCCATCTTCGATGTATGCTTTCGATCACATCTAGTTCATTAATAACCACATTCTCCATGGTAAAAATGAAAAAAAAAACGACAATACTTTAACAAAAAATCTGGATGCGTTAATTTTTCTCCTTACACTTGCGAGATAGGCAAATACATTAACAAAAGCTGAATTTGTTGCATACAAAAAGTTTTCAGGCGTAATACTCAATGTGTTTTATTGATATTTCGTTATGTTTAGGTGTTAATTTCGATATTTAGCAGTAAATTTCATGTTTATGATCAAAGGATAAGGGTGACTTGTATACCATGAACTTTAATTTTATTCTTTGCTCTTATCAACCCAACAAGTTTACTAAAATCTTTCGTTTATGTCTCATGTAAAACGCTGCTCTTACTTTTACAAGGAAAGTTGGCCGACTTCGATTCGAACGAAAACAAGTTAGCCGGAGGAGGCATTTTAGGCGTTTTGGAGCCATGAGTAAAAAAATTATCCTTGCCAGCTAAAAACTTTTTTTTAACCTGTTGGTGGGCTTGGGCTTCTGCTATTTCGAACCAGTCATTAAATACAATGTATTTTGTACACAGTTCTCAAGCAATAAATTGAAAAATTTTAAGCATTGAAAAAATGTGATAATTTTTCAACAAACTTTAAACCACCTCCTGATATCGAATTATCGATTCGATCTGTCGCATTTTTCAGGTATTTTAAAGCCTCAAGCAACTATTTCTTCGGCATGTTTGAAGTGTTCTAGAACGGTGGCTAGGAATAAATTTCAGAGAATTCCAAGAAAACCTCACTAATAAAATCTTCAACTGCTGAAGTTCATTCTGAAGCACATCGATAATCCCAAAGAAATTAATTTTTTCTCTAGAGGCTCCAGGAATATCGAGAAAAAGGGATGGTCCGACAAGCAAGGTCTATATTACATAATAATCATGTGTTTTTTTTTAATGTCTAGATGTATCCGATTTTTTATTTTATTTTATTTTTTTTAATCCTGAAGAACAACAATTATTTCCCAGAGGCATTACAATACCTGGAATATACGATATACCAACTTGGATGAATTCGTGAAGTTAGTCAGTAAGTAATAACGATTTTCTTACACGATTTTAAAAATGCAACCGTACCTTCTCTCTCTGAGTCAGTTCTGATTAAGTCATTGCATAGTGCAAAGGGGTTCAAGGTGCATGCGTCTACTTTATAGTGCAAATTCAATAACCATTTCATTGAAAACGTTTTCATGTTCTTTAGATCTGCTCCTTCAAAATTTATAATTAAAATGCGAACCACGACATTGACAACACATTTACAAAGCAGGAAGTACGCAAGTTGAATGCAATTTAGAAATTTTGACCAATACCAACACAAGTGAATGATACTTTACCAAAATGTGCTAATATTGAATCTATTAGTAAAATTTTGCAATGCAGCGTACGTTCTGAGAGAAATGCGATAAAATAAACTATGGTTTGAATAAGTCTGTCAAGAATGATAATTTCATTGTTGCCAGGGGGCTTTGAATCCGTTGGTTGGTATCTAGCATACCTATCTATATTCACATTTCGTTAGATTTTTCAAAGGCCGATCTCGCATAAACTAAACGATAAAATCAACATTTATTACATTTTCCGCACTATCCAGCCTACAAGAATAATTAATAATCAAGTAACGCGATTATTTAAACCGGCTTAACTATTTTATTCGTCTTATTAAATTATCTAAACCGAACTGCTCAGATGAATGCTTCATTAGAAATTAGTTTACAACACTTGAGAGCGCGTAAAAGACAAAATTTAATTAATTAAAGCCGAAGACGAACCACTGTTTTAAAGTTTATAGAAGAGAAAAAAAAAACTCAAAATACGTAAACCGACTTTCAGTGTACACGCAGTAAATACATTTCACTTCCTTCGTGGTAACTTCATCATCGAAGCGCAAACTAGAAAAGTAGAAATTTTCTCAAACACAAATTCGTTAAAAAAAAAAGAAAAAAAAAGAAAAAAAAGAACCATCCGGTAAACCTGGAATTTAAAATTGTGTAATTCCATTCGTCGGTGATAATTAGGCACATTGGTGGAAAAAAAACGAGACAGCAGTCGACGAAGCGAAATTAAAAGGGGAAAAAAAGGAAACAAGGGTTTAAAAATGCTGAGAAATACCGACCATTCGGGTAAATAGATTAAACAGGTTTAGAAAATACGTTCGTTCGTTCCACCCTTAAGGGATTTTACGACGTAGTGACGTTTCCATTTTAAAACCTACTCTGACTCTGTGGTATGGAAAATTTAACGTTTAGAATTTGAAAACGATTCGCCGGTCGTGGCTAAAAAGGTCTAAAGACGAGTCGAAGTGTACAGAAAGACAGCGGAGAAAGTAGTTTATTCGTTTCTTGAGCAGCATTCTACAGCGCTATGTTTGCTTAATTAATCTGTCGCAATGAAATCGAAAGTTCCGGACAGCGAAAAAAAAAAGGGTTTACACGATGCGAAACGCTAAATGGGACCATTATGTTCCAGGTGTTTATTGACTGGCGTCGAGTAACAAATATGCGTAGCGGTATTATCGAGTTTTATGGCATTTTTAATGGACGAACACCGTTCAAAGTTGGTCTTTTTAATACGTTTAAGAAATCGGGCAAAGCTTTTCTTGACCAAGGTTACCGCACGCACCAAATGGCCAATGTAGCATCTATCTATCACCTCCACCTTCGTTTCCTCGCTCCCTTTTTACAACGCTGTAGCATTGAAAAGGGTTTCCTTAATACGCACTAATTGGGTATTTGATGCGGATAAAACGTATAGAACAATTTTGCGAGGATTAGTTTTGTATACGCTCTCGCTAGTTGTTAAAAAGAACAAAAAAAATAGTTTCAGGCAATTCTAATACCTTTAAATTTTAAATTGATGTTGCTAGCCTTGCTATACACGTACACTCGAATCGTGCCTTATAATGAATTAAATTGTAAAAGTAATCAAGCTATTACTCGAAAATATACTTATTATGTTTGTTTTTTTTTCACAAGAATACAAGGAGCAAAACAGACTCAGGAGGCGATCTCAAGTTGAAAATTTATCGGATTGAGTACAAGCTCTAAATTTCTCAATTAAAATCGAAATCCAAAAGTTGAGAATATTCAGTTAAAAATAAGGCCAAACAAACGAACAAACGTGTCAAAAATTTTCAAACTTCGCGTTTTCCAAAAAGTTTAAATTCGGTACCAAAATATCCCAACTCAGAAGTATAAAAATTTCAAAAAAAAAAAAAAGAATAAAATATAGTTTTGTAATACGACTTAGTTACACTTAATGAAATAGAACGATAAAGACAATTTTCAAATTTGGTCATTCCCTTCGTACAAACGAATAAATTATCATAGATAACCTCCTTCCCTCCCTCCCCCCCCCACCTAAGCTAATCTAGGATACCTACTAAAACTGTGTAAATGGCAGTTTACAACCCTCTAAACTCAATATAAAGGGAAGATACCATGTGTCGAAGAATCTTTTTTCAACGTCAAAAAGGGAGGAAACCCCCTAATAGCCTCCTAAACGACGTAGAAGTCTGCTTATTGGATATGTTCAACAACTTTTAATTCTTTCATCGATTAGTTTCAGAATGAACGATGTGAATTTTGACCCGCGAGATTGTTCCCACTCATATATAATTATGAAATCTACCATCGATCTAAGCCTACTTACCAAATTTGAACGATTTCGGTCGATATCGTGCTGAGTGAGTGATTCTTGCTTTCCGGGGAAAAAATTAGAATAAAATCCGACGTACTCAAAAATGGTATTTCTGACCTCAAAACGAGTCCAGCGTAGGCCCCCGGGGCATAAAAGTCTCGTTTTTTTTGGCATGTGTGACAGATAATCTGTCCAAAGACCAATCTCAAATCCGTACTCAGGATATCAAATTACCTGGACCAATTTTTTTTTTGGGGGGGGGGGGATCTACAAATGATACAGCTGGGTCACAATAGTTGCGAAATGATCTCAAAAAAATATAGTAAAAATTTCCGCCCCTGAGTTAATTTTTTTAATCGACAAAATGTTCACAAAATTTTCAACCAATCGAATAAAAATTTTTTTCCAAAAATAGAATTATTATACATATTTGAAACCAAAATAATATTAACGACGAGTTATCATCATTACCCCTCTTTCTAGAGGTTTCTAAACAAATTAATTTTTGGCGTTTGAAAAACCGCGAAGGGAAATTTTTTATTGAGAAATCCCCTAGCCCACGCCGAAATGGACGTAGGACATCAATTTTGGACGATTAAGCGCAATATTTCAATTTTATCCCCCACAAACGATTTTTCAGGGTCATTCAAAAAAGGTCTTATTTTAAAATAAATTGGTTAAAAATTGAGAAAACGATTTTTCGAAGAAAATTTCATCACAAAGAAGCATTTTATATGTTTTAGAATCTTAAAAGCATTTTTTCATTTTTTTTTTTTCTCCTTTTTTGAACCATTATACCGTGATTTTACAACCAATAGAGAACCGCTGAAAAGGGCACAAATGAAGAAAACAGATATTGAATAAACAAAGATAAAATACTCGGTCTGTTTTACAAACAATTTATCGAAAAAAAAATTTTAATACCGTAATATGAAACAAATCTAGAAAAAATACGAAAAGCGCATTTTCAAGTAGCCCTCAAAAATCGTCTGTGAGGGATAAAATTTAAATATTTCTCTCAATCATCTAAAATTCATGTCCTTCATCTATTTCGAGAGGGCGTTTCTTAAAAAAAAAATTTCCTTCGTAGTTTTTCAGAAAATTATGGAAAAACGTAGTAACTGACATTTTTAAAAAATCTCTGAAAAAAGAGGTAATAATGAAAACTCGTCGTTAACGATTATTTTGGGTTCAAATAAGTATAATAATTACATTTTTGTGAAAAAAATTGTAAAAAAATATTTTTATTCGATTTATTGAAAATTTTTGTTTTTTAGGTGAGTTTTGAAAGTTTAAAAAATTGATGACGATGGACGAAATAGTAAAATCCCTCCCCCCCCCCGTGCATACTTTACACGACGATTTTACGTAGATTTTCAATTTTCCGCTTCGATATATAAACTTCAATACAAAGTTATATATCGCACGAAGCAGCGAATTTTGAAACTTTTTAATTGAATTGTCGAGCAACTTGTCTAACGGGGAGCTAATTTGATCTTCTGAATACGATTTTGAAATCAGTTTTTTCGTTAAAACACTTAGATGCGCTCATAGTAACGAGTTATCGCACGGATTAACATTTTTTAGGAGTATATTTGGGACTAAGACAAACACTTTCTGCTCAAAACTCCATAAAACAGTTCGAAAAAAAGAATACACCTTATAATAAGTGACACTTTGACGTTCAGCTGATTACACGTTCAGGAGTTTGTAGAACCCATAACTCGACATGTATTAATATAGCAAATTAAAGTGTTTCTAAACACAGGACCATTAGAGAACAATAAATTCTAAAAAAAAAATTCCATCGCAATGCCTTTCATTAACAATGTTTTTAATTTTAATTTCATCGAAATCGCATTGAAATATAAGATCAAGATTAATAAGAAACATAGCATAATACAAAAGTGTCTATTCGTGGCACCACGATTTCTTTATCAATTAAATTAAATGTTGAAGAATACACGAACCATGGCATTTTTATAACGGTACAAAAACGTCACTTGTTTTCGACATTCTAAAAGATTTAATGAGATGAATAATCGTGCATTGGAATCCCTATATCAAACTATAGATAATCTTCGTTTTTTTTTTCTTCAAAATTTTCGTCAAAGTTGGCGGAAAAGTGTCAACCCAAATACAGTTAATATGATTTAAGAGTTTAGAAATAAGGCAATATTTCATTCTCGTACCGTATATCTTTCCAAAGAATTCGATTCGAAGATAGTTTCTTTTTTGTTATAGGTACAGGTAGCTACGAGATTTGAACGTGGATAGATAGATACCTATTTTGAATTATTGATAAAAAGGAAATCGATACGCTTTTATTTTTGACTAATTATAATACGTCGCGTCGGACCTATCTTATACTGGAATTGAGGGGGAAAAGGGTAATAAAATTATCTAAAGTAATTTTTTAACATCAGCAAATCGATTTACGTCCGGTTGATATTATTTTTACGACGTACTCGCGTATATTTTCTTTTTAGCTCCATAATATGGCCCAGTGGCCATGCATCACCATCACAAGATACCAGGGAAAAAGAGGAAAGTACACGTGTAAAGGTGCCTATAAAAAATACGTTAGCAAGGCCGCGAGGTTTTCACCTGAAACGTGCTAAATTCTGTACGCAATTCTCGAGCCGCACGTTTTCAACTGTTTTTACGTCTTTTCTTTTCCCAAGTTTTTCTTCTTCTTCTTCTTCTTCTTTATCCAGATAATCTTCGCAGATATACGTAGTAAGTATAGCGTACGTTGTAAAAGAATATTCGCTTCATGTGTACGACTCGCGTGTAGATATACGTAACGTACGTACGTATTTATTAAAAGATCAACGTCGATTTACATTTTTTCTTATTGCGTTCAAAATTTCATCATTTGCTGATATATGTGCACTGTGCAGACTATGAAAGAAATAAGTGGCGAAGGGGAACGGATACTTTTCGCAAACAAGATTACGAATACATATACGACGAGTATGTATATACCTAGACCTGCCTATTACCTATGCGAAAGAACATATCAACTTCGGGCGGAGAGGAATTTAAAATTATACGAGCAGCTTGCACCATAGATGATACTTTAAAAAACGTTTTTTAGAGCTCTTTGTAAAAAATATCAATGATATGCTCGTCTACGTATGGTATAAGTAGGTATAGCAAAACAGGGTACGAATTTTTTTTCTAAGGCTACTCGTGATCTCTTGAGAAAAATATCAACATTTCTCAGAAGCTGCTCGGCTATGGTTACGACGTCGCACACACTTAAATAGTGCTTGACCCTATTGCGTAGAGAAAATTTCACAATAAGGTGCATTTTCAAGTATACCAAGCATAGTGTTGAAATTGAAACAAAGTGCATTGTTAAATTCTACGAACATTTTCTTTTTTTTTCTTTTTTTTTTTTTTGCGGTATAATTGGAGCACAGGTTTTTTTTAGCTACTTCTCTTTTAAAACTTTAGCCTATTCGGTGATACGTTGAGTTGATTTTTTTTTTTTTTTTTTTCAAAACTTGGGTTAGAAGTTCAACTTGTATTTACCGGGTGTTTCGTATTAACCTCCTTTCCCTTATACCAAAGATAAATCAACTCGTGAGATTTACATGTAAGTATAATGGTTGGCTTACCCAAAAAATCAAAGGGGCTCAGATATGTTATTTTCAAAGTTTTGTTTTCGCTCAAGCCTGCCTCTCACTTTGAAAATTTATAGAAAATAAATTAATAATAATAAAATTTGCTATTGCTGCGAAACAAATTGTATACTAGGGCGTTTCGGTTTTACGTTTTTTTCGAAAGTTTGAGAGAGGTATGGAAAAAAATTGCGAAATGACGTCAAATAAACATGGTAAAATTTAGGGTTCCTAACTTCCTTGCCCCACTCCCTTTTGATTAAAAATTTCTAAATTTACATGAAAAATGATTAAAAAATATTTTGTTTAGCAATTTTTTTGTTTTTTTAGGGGGTTTAAAACCCATGTTTAAAAATGATAAAAATCGAATATTTCGAATTTTTTGGAGTGAAAAAGCAAAAAAAATTCCTTTTATTTATTATGTCATGAAAAATGATGAGATTACGTATTTTTACTTCATTATGCTGAAAAAATAAAAAATTTCAAATATTTGATTTTTTGCATTTTTAAACAAAATTTTAAAACCCCTGAAAAGCAAAAAAATTGCGAAATTTTTTTTTGGTCTCATCTGAACTATTACGTAATACACGCTAGCTTCAGAAAAATTGAAAAAAGAACATTTTTTTCGATTTTTCATGTAAATTTTGAAATAATGTAAGAGACCCTAAACTTTTACTACGTTAAATGGACATCATTTTTCAACTTTTTCACTACAGTCCCCCTTCCCCGGTTACTTTCAATGATAAGCTAAAATTGAAACGAGTGGTTTGCAAAATATGACAAAATAAATGCAACAAAACATGACTAAAAATTTGTAACTTTTTTAGTTTTTTGTGAATAACTTTTGTAAAAACTGTTATGAGCATCTCATTGAAAATGTTTTGAGCGAACATTAGAGCACCTTCAACTCAGTGGTTAAGATCGGTAAAAAAAAAAATACCAATTTTGAAGGTGAATACGAGAAAAGCAAAACGATTGCGCTACAAGGCAAGTAATACGATGATTGAAGAACTGTGGTAAAAAAAATTAAAAAGTCGGAATAAAGTGGTGGCAAACTATGACAACATAAGTATGAAAAAATTTCAGTTGAAAATTTCCAAATTTTTCAGTTTTTTGGGGTTGATTGCTGAAACAGCTATTATGAGTTCTCCACTAAAAATCTTTAAAATGATTGGTACTGCGTCTGTACGGAGAAAAAATGTGACATGTTGAAAACGTCGATATACAAGGTGCATCCGAAACGATTTGAGACTGGCGCTATCTTCACGAAACTTTAAGAACTAGTTACTACAACCTTCCTTTCCGGCCATATCAAATTTCAAGTCAAACGAATCACATGGCGGAGTTCAGGAGCAATTCAAGTGATAGTACTAAAAGTGTAGCGGTTACAACTTTTTACCTCTCCACTGTCGACACAAAATGGTTCGCTTCTGGGGCTATCTCACATTTAGGGAATAGGAATCAGTCGGAGAGACTGAGATTAGGAGAGCGTGGGTCCTGATTGAGCTCTGGAATCATTTTTTGGATCAAAAATTGAGAGTTAATCGCCGCGATATGTACTGGTACATTATTCTCTAGCAAGAAAAAAAAATTTTTTTCACAATTTGATTCTAACATGTGGAATTATTTTGAAAAGGGGATCCGGCATTTATGGATAGAATAAAATTTTCACGGTAGTACCTTTAGAAACAAATTTTTTTGAGGACATCGCCTTTGGAGTCAGAAAAGTTATCAGTACTGTGACGCATCGCAGTTCGCTTCTTTCTTTTTTCCAAACCGACTCTCACTGAAAACTATAGGTATAAAGCCTGAATAGTCTCTCATAAACTAATTTCAACATTTCCCATATTTCCGTTGCATTTCATTTCCCTTTGAGAAAAATTTAATCTCAGCACGTTATTCATCAGTCATAGACTTGTGACCGCAACATGTTTGATACTATCATTTGAACTGCTCCTAAACTGCGCCATATGATCCCACTGATTTGAATTCGGTATGGAGGAAAAGGAAGGTTATAATTACTAGTTCCCGGAGTTTTGTGAAGATAGCGCTAGTGGTACTGATTCTACAGCAACCATTTTACCTCCTTACTGATCTTTATTTATCAATTTTTTTATTGAAAGTTCAAGACATTCTATTTTAGAATACACGGTATATTTTTTTTGCTCAGTTGGGAAGCAACCTTCAGTGTTTCTGCTTGAACTATGGAGTGGAGGGTGCACTGCTAGTCATTTTGTAGAATTTCAGTGAAGAGCTCATAAGAGCTTTTTCAGAGGTTGTCGCCAAAAATCTAAAAAATTTGAAAATTCTCAATTAAAGGGTATGACCGAATTAGGGGTGATTTTGGCCCCAGCCTCGATTTTCGATCTAATACCCCCAAATGGTGTACCTTGAAGTATAAAATATTCTGGAAAAAATTTTGACCTTCCCCACCCCCTCCCTTTTGGAGTTATGGTCGTTTTATTGCATTATTTTCAATAATTTTTAATTTCAACGCAGGCGAATGAAATTTTCTGTTCTTCGGCATAAAGTTACATCTCATAGAGATGTATTTACGATAATTTTTTCATCAATTTCGGTGCACTCCTTCTAGAAATTGAAAACGAAGTTCGACTACTTTTTAAAAATATTCCAAAAATGTGTTTTTAACGTAGATTTACCTAACGTGAGTGCACCAAAATTGATGAAAAAATTATCGTAAATACTCTCTATGAGATATAACTTTGTGCCAAAGAACAGAAAATTTCATTCGCTTCCGTTATAACTAGAAATTACTGAAAACATTCAATAAAATGACCATAACGCCGAAAGGGAGGGATTGGGGGTTAAATTTTTTTCCAGAAATTTTTTACATCAAGGTACACCATGGGGGGCATTAGATTGAAAATTGGGGCTGGGACTAAAATCACTCCTAACCCGGCTATACCCTTTTTTTATGGGTACTCATGTATATAGTCACCATATGCAATTACTTCATTACCATTCTTAATTTTTTTACCACACCTTTTAAATTAGACTTTTTTGTATTCTTGTCAAAAAATGACTAAAAATTTTTTTTCTTCAATTGGTATTTTTTTCTCCGCAAAAATGCAGCCCTCGGGATTACCACCCTAACTACTGAGTTAAAGATGCTCCACCGTTCATTTAAAAATTTTTCAATGAAGTGCTCATAGCACTTTTTTTCAAAAATTATTCACAAAAAACCAAGAAAGTTACAAATTTTTTATCAAGTTTTTTTGTATTCAATTTGCCATATTTTACGAACCACTGCACCCCCACTCTTGATTTTTATACCACACACACTCCAGAGTATATACTGTATTTTGAAATCAAACAAAGAATTTTTATCATTATTAATTTCATTTCTATGAATTTTCGAAATGAGCAGCAGGTTACGGACGAAAACGAAATTTTGAAAATTACGTATTTCAGTCCCTTTTATTTTTCGATTATGCTAACTATTATACCTGTAAGTCTTATGAATTGACCTATAACTGATATAAGGAAGGGAGATAATTGCGAAAAACCTGGCACAAGAAAAGATATAAGTAGATATGTGTAGTATAATACTCAATGCTTTTAACATTGATTTTATTCGAAAAATTTAGCAAAATAACACGCAACCAATTTTTTATTCATGACCTACATAGTTTTTGGGATTAAAAAAAAAAAAGCAAAAAGAAATAATTTCCAAAAAAAATCCATACCAACACGTAATGTACATTGTTGAAATTTTCACAAAAAAAAATTCATCGAATTTATTTGGACGACGAAAAATACCAACGCAACGTTGAAACATTACCTCGACACGTTTATGTGTATCGCGATAAAACACGATATTTTTTGTTTACAATTCGCTCAAACGCGACCGAACAAAGGTCCCCTATCACATAAAGTCCCTTTCATTTTTGTAATCAGCGTAATCCTGCTCGTGAAAAACCAACTTTCGATGAACAGCAGGCAAAAGCGAAACGAGAGAATGTAGATAATCTGATGCGATGCGACAAGAAGGAGACAGCATACTATATAAATATGTCGAAAAAAAAAAAAGAAAAAAAAACATTGACGCGTTTCACAAAAAAGGCATCTGTCATCATACTGCGGATCTTAATGAAACCTCAGCTTTATAAAAAATTGAAACAATATTTCAAGCGGTGTATACAAGATACAAGAACAATTGTACAGTACGAGTTACGAAGCTGAGAAGGTTCAATCTCATTGTCTTTCTCGATCAAATAACAGAGTTCTTGGAATAATGAAAATTTTAAAATGGAAGATGAAAATTTACTTTTTCAATACCACAAACTGGTGCGTTGGTAAAAAAAAAAAAAAAAAAAACTCGGAATTTCCGTATACGTATTAAAAAACTGCCTGTTCGTAAAAACCAGATACAAAATGCACGCAATAAATTTTACAATTTTCTGTTCTACTCTTAAAAGGGAAATTTACGCATAGGACTGTACCTATATTCAACTTTGTAACGGTTGGTACCCGTTAATAATTTCTTATTATACGGCGTGGCGTCATAAACAAATACGATAAACGACTTAATTGAATTTTCATCTACGTTATGAACCTTTTCATCTACCAAGGGAACTGCAGCGCAGTGGTGGGCGAGCAAGGCAGAGGTAACCGCGCCAAATTCGCATAATTAGCTAAATACTCGAATGGCATAACTCCGACCCGCCGAAAATATTTGTCGTAACATATGCATGCATACGCTGACTCAGAGGTTCGTTTAAGGGTGTTGTTAATTAAATCTTCATTTAACGTCGTGCATCAGAATATACTAGTAAAGTCAAACGACATTCAAAGCCCAAAGGTCTAAACTTTTTCGACGATTAAAACGAAAATTTTGCGGTACACTATTCTCAAATCATCTTCCGGTTACTGCAGTGTCATGAAAATGACAACCTAGGCATCTGTACACGGCTAGAACTATACCTATTTAGCGAAAATTTGCATTTTACCAACGGATTATATATACACTTGATCGTATGAAACATTTTGCTCATTTTTCGAATATTTTTAATCATTTACGAATATTCGATTAAGAAAGAATCGATAAGCATTTTTTAGTACAATTTTTTCAACAAAAAAAAATCCAACTGTTACTTCACGTTATCCTACTTACAGACAGAATTAGAACATGATCAGAATTCATTTCGTGCTTTGAAAAAATAACACATTTCTAGTTGTTTTACCCTCTCTCCTTCCTATTTTATTTTTCTTGTACGATAAAATAAAATAAATAAAACGTAAAATTTTGATTTTAATCAGAAAAATCTTCAAAAATACAAAAAAAAATCCTCGAAAAACGTAACGTTTAAACTTGAAAAATACAAAAAGATGAAGAAATGAATAAAAATGTACTTTACAGCTTAAAAAAATTATCAAAAACTATGTAAAATTGTGAAAAAATCCTTCGAAATGCTATTTCAAATGTCAAAAAATTAAAAAAATCTTCAAAAACCGTTCATTTTTTGCATTTTGGACGGAAAATTGTGATACCAAAAGGCATATCTAGGACCCCTATTAAACCTACATACTAAAACAATTTCAATTTCTTACCTCAATTTGGAGGGGAGTAATGCGAGCAACGAACTCAAAAAATAAAATAACATTTCGGTGCTGTAAAGGCAGACAATGGGCCTGGAGAATCGAAACTCCCAAAAAGCACATTTACGACCCTATTTAGTCTACCTACAGAATTTCAACTTCCTAATTGAATTTAGAGGGGAGATAGGAGAGGAACATCCCTTATTTAAGGTGAAAAAGTGGAAAACCTTCACATCTCCCCTCTTAATTGACCTAGGAGGTTGATTTTTGAATGTATTATACAACTTTGGGTTGTCTATTGATTGGCTCAAAAAAAAACAATTTTTGAAACTTTAGCCCTCAGCACCCCTTCCCCCAAATTTGGGCAAACTGTTTTCCAGATTTGATCGATCTTCGCCGGTATCAAGCTGAACAAATGATTTTTAGTTTCGAAAAAAAATAAATACCTGATATAACCAAAAATGGTCGTGATGATCTTCTAGTACCCCGAAACAGATACTGTTCATCCCCCCCCCCATCCGCCATAGGTTGATAAATCGTAATAACTTTGGTTTTCATTGGCAATATGACAGAAAATCAGACTAAAAACGCAAAAAATGAAAAAAAAAACATCGCAATGCAAAGCTTTTTGATCTTCGCTTTCCGCAATATTTTTTCTCGAACCGTGGTAGGACAACACTTAGATATTGAACTGAATAGCTGAAACCTTGAAAAGACATACCCCAGATACTTATAAATTGTACCTACATACACACCAAATTTAAACCCTCTAGATCAATTCGGAAGAGAGGTATGCGTGGAACAAAACCAAAAAATAGGAAGCCAAGAAAAAAACTACTTCTTTAGAGCTATGAGTGATGGCAGTGGGGAAGAAAAGTTGAAACTCTCGAAAGGCACATCTGAGACCCTTAATAAACGTACATGCCAAATTTCAATCTCCCAGCGCAATTTGAAGGGAAGGTATTTGTGGGGCAGTCTTTTTTCAAGGTCAAAAAGAGAAAACCCCGACATACACCCCCTTCTAATTAACCCAGGAATCTGATTTTTGGATCTTATACAACTTTTGATTCTCTACCGACTGGTTGAAAACCATTCCTTCTCAAATTTCGAACATAACTGAATTTCGACTCAAGGTCATCCCTACTCAAAAATATCGAATTCGCCACTAAATAAAACCTATTGCCCAAATTTGACCGATTTTGATCGATATCAAGATGAGCAAATAATTTTTAGCCTCGAGGGAAAAAAATAAATAAAAATAAAAAATAAAAAAGAATAAGTATGTATTTGACATGGCCAAAAGTGGCCTGAACGGTCTTCTAGGATTACAAAACGGATTTCGTTGATACCCCCCCCCCCATCTGTTAATATTCCGTAATAGCTTAGTTTATATTGACAATATAAGGTGTATAAAATTAGGTTAAAAACTTTTTTCTAAGAAAATTAAATCATTTAAAAAACTTTGTTAACGTGCCATTTACAGCTCAAATAAGTAAAAAAGTAGAAAAACTATTAAGAAATCACTAATTTTTTCCAAGTTGTAAAATATTGAGAGAAATCGTTCAAAATGTCATTTTACAATTTAAATAACCTAATAATGTGAAAGAGATCTTTAAAAATATAAATTTTTCGTACTTTGAACGTAAATTGATAGAAAAAACTATTCAAAATATCATTTCAAAGCTACAAAATCTTGAAAAAAAAAACGGAAAATTTTCAGAAATCGCTGATTTTTTACTTTTAAGATGTAAAGTGACGAAAAAAAACACTCATAATTTAGATATAATTCTCCAAACACAACGGAAAATGAGAGAAGTGTCTAAAAAAAATCATTCGAAATTTCAATTTGAAACTGTAGACAGGTAAAGCACGAAAATATCCTTCAAACATTTTTCAATTTTCACGTTTGAAATGCAAAATTAGTGGTTAACTGATAGATAATCCACACCTGGGCCACTTTAGGTTTCTTGAACAACGTACAGTCACATAGCAATACCATGAGTTCCCTCGAGTTCACATGGTTACCGGAGCCTATTTGCGCCAGTTAATTGTTGGTTAAGACAATACAGTTTGAGCGAAACTAGGGTCTGAAGATACTAAGGTGAAAACTTTTGGGAAATTTACTCGAGAAGGGGATAACATATTTTTTACAATTTGGACGGATTTTTATGACCTCTTGGCTTCGTTCAAGAATCTTATGATTTTCGTGTACATAAAAAGGTCGTCTTCTTGCATTCAATGATGTAATCAGTTCATCTCAATTTCAATTGGAGGAAATACAATTGGGCTAATGTTCAGAATTCACGCGAATTTGAAAAGTGATTCACCCAAAAATACGTTGTTTTTCATATTCACATTTGACAGGAAATCTAGCCAAAAGGAAAAGGTAAAATCGATAAGAAATCGATTACGAACATAGGATGCACGTCTACAACTCTACATTATCAAAGCTCGAACCTCAGACTATATAGTACAGTGTAATTAACTTCGAGCCACGCCGATGTTCTATAAAGGTTATTCGATATCATACACTTCGATCAAATTCAGCTCAAGTAGTACAGCCGACTAGACTTGGTCTATACCTATCACGACCCATTTCGCAGTACACAGCCTACACACCTATATGTACTAAAACAAAACATTAATTTAACGTCCATCATTCTCGAACGTACACTTTTAAGCACTCTTACACGAGAGCATTCGAGCTCAAAATCCTCCGTTAATTTCCGACCCGAGTAAATTAAAATTCCGCAATTTTATCGGCTATGCGCGATGTGAAAAGAAAACCTCGAATAATACGCGATGGTGCTGAAATCGAAGTAAAAAAGAAATCCGAGAAAACGTTCCCATTAAGAAAATAAAACGAAACGTTTTCAACCAAATGGAAAAAAGAAAAAAAAAACGACACGCGAAAAAATTTTAAAGAAACCGTTTCGACGAAATTTTGGCAGGTAAGACTTCTTACATAACGACAGATTATAAATACCATTGTAAATGCACCTACCTGATAATGAACTCCACGTTTCTAAATCTGAATAACTCGTATATGTACTATCCATAGCTTCTGTACACATCGATTTAACGTATTTGGAAATGACATCTGATTTTGGTAGGTATAACGATATGCCCAGCGTTTTATTAATCACTCCACGATTATCTTCGGCAACTCGAATAGTACCAGGATTTTTCTGTAAACAATATGAAAAAAAAAGAAACTAATATTAGTCTAGTTAAATTGGCGCAAAAAATGACAAAATAACGGAAAATTTATGGCCAAAATTTGTTTTTGCAGGATTGTAGTGCACCACCACCTAAACAACATATGCCAAACCGGACAAAATCAGATTGGTGCTTCTCCGCCAATATTCCTCATTTATGCCCCAAAAACACGTTTTTTTTTACCAATAGCTTGGCCTAACTTTGTTCCTAAACACGATAGAGAAAAAAAGTTGGATCAAAAAATGTAGCTAGTCTAATTTCCAATAAAAAAGGTTATTACATATTTTTTTCGAAAATCGATTGAAACACTTTAAAATAAGTTTGAAAAGGATGCGTTATGCGCTAACGTGATGTTCCGCGTAATGTTTCTGACGCATCGCGAGAGCCAGTGGCCAACGATCATAGAAACGCGGGCTCAATTTTCATTCAGCATACGTAAACTTCACAATAGTTGTAAAATGATTTCAAAATAATGCGGTAACAATTTTAGTTTTCTCATTCAATTTTTTTAAATTTGCAGAACTGACTCCGAGTTTAAAAAATCGAAAAAAATCGAAAAAAAAATATACTTAAATTCGAAATAATTGTTGGTAACAAGTTTTCACCATTACCCCTTTTTAGGATTTTTGTTTATCAACAAAAACCCTACTAAAATCACTATTTCTTCATCGTTGCCTTCAGTTTCTTCTTTGTTGCATAGATTTCATTGGCTGATACCATATTACGTCATTCAATATTTCTATTTAAGATATTCAGACCTGCAGGACCACTTTATTGCGAAAAATCTTCGCAGAAATTAACTTGTAAATGGATTTAGATTGCAATTATAAATATTTTTATGGATTAAAACTTTTTTTTTACTTTTTTTATTAATAATATAGCTTGATTGTCATTTTGACATTCTTCATCTTTAATAAACTTGTAGCCACTCATGATCTGAAATTTGAAATTTTGAATCTGGAATTTGATTTTTTTATTTCTTTATTTCCAACATTCCAATCATTCTATTTAAATTTTCTATTCTTGAAGTTGAGCTGAAAACCATTCACCTTTTAGCTTTATTTGAATATCTAGTTTCCATTCAAGCTTGCTTCAGTTTTCATAGGTGATGGCATTATGGCCCCTGTCAGACTGTCACTCTGTCTCTGTCGCTGTTACCTATTGCCATCTGTATTTATTGCCCATCTTCCCTTATTCTCTTCCAAAAAATAAAAATAAAAGTGATAGATTGATCATCGATTGTATGTGTCACAGTTAGCAATTTTCCCCATCCTTTTGATCTTTTCTCATTGAAATTATTCGAGGTCCTATCCTAACCACCTGTGTCACCTATCACTACAATTACCAATTACTTGTCGTGCTGAGAACCTAAGCTACATTATGATAACGATGAATTGATAATTGAACGGTTTCCAGTTAAATTCTATGTTTTGAATGCTATTCAACTATAATATATAAATATATTGAACTTCATGTCAGCAAGTGAGCAATTTGGGGTTCAGAAATTTATTAAATAAAAATGAGACGGTTATTCATTTGAAAATTTGAAAAACAAGCAAAATTTAAATCACAAAGCATATTTTTCCTCTTTATTGCAGTGTAAATTGCTAACAAAAATATATTCAATCTTTGCCTATTAAAACTGGTTATTTTTACTATTGAAAATTTTAAGTAACACAAATCACTGTGAAAGATGACTATTTTGCATTTATATCAATTTCAGACAAATTTCTTTCCTGCCCATAAATTTTACACATAGATATCCATGGGGCTATACTCAATATTGAATTTTGGCCCATTAGTTGAGTTTTTATTCTACTCCTTCATATGTCTTTTTTAAGGATGTCTTCAATTAGCTAGGCACAATGACCTTACGTATTTAGTCATCTATTCAATTGATTTACACAGTTCAATTAAAAAACTCAATCTAACAATATGTTTTTTTTTCAATTTTCCTTCACTACCCCAAGTCCTTATTCCTAAAAGGCATATTCTGAATATTTTTTAGCCTAAGTAGTAGGTGATATTAATTTAGAGTAATAATAATTGATGAATGAATATGTTCATGAAATTTTCAAATTCACGAACCTCAAAATAAACAGGTAATGTGTAAGATATTTTCCATAATTTTTTAAAGCAAAGCATTATATAAATTTTTTATCGCTACTTATCAGTGATTTTGAAAAATATTGAAATAATGTAATTCATGGCGTAAACTGCATTAAAAATATTTTAGTTAAATTTCAAATTGAGTTTTTAAAATCTGTATCTAACATCGCAGGTATTCGTTTTCATGTATTCATCAGTCATTACATTGATTTTAAAAAAAAAAAAGATGTAATTGAAATTTGCAGGCACGCAATAGGCAATTGTGCATGCAAAATATGCCCTATCAGAATTCAGAAATAACAAAAACCCTGCTGCTAGGTCGCCTGCGACCTTGCTTGTTTTTACATGTTTTTAAAAAATGGAAAACTTTACTTTTTTCCCACGATTTTTTGAAAAACTTTGAAGGAGACACTTTTGAGAAACATCCCTCTGAAATGAATGTAGGACATCAATTTTAGATGGTGAAATGTAATATTTCAACTTTATACCACCAATAGTCGATTTGATGTTGAATCAGAAAAGAATATCAATGATCTCCGGTCAGATAGTTGATAAAACTACAATGAGAATAAATCTATTTTATAAAATTAAAGTAATTTTAAAATATTGCATGCATATTGTACCTTTATTCAAACAATAATTACTTCAAGATAAGGTAACATAGCATTTAGTCTATGTAATTTGTTTACGTATGCGGAGAGAGAATTCAGTCCGCGTGTCTACGAAAGTTCGCCGCTAGCTCTCGCCAAGCGACAGAAACATTACGCTGAACGTCGTATCATTCCATAACGCGTCATTTCAAATTCATTTTAAAGCGTTTCAATCGATTTTTGAAAGAAATATGTAATAACCTTTTTCATTGGAAATTTGACCAGCTACATTTTTTGATTCAATTTTTTTTCTCTATCGCGTTTACGAACCAAGTTAGGCAAAGTTATTTGTAAAAAAAACCTATTTTTGGGGTACAAATGTAGATATTGGGGAAAAAACACCAGTCAAATTTTAGATATGTTGTTTAGGTCGTAGAAAAATTTTGGTCATACATTTTTCTGTTATTTAATGCTAATTTGACAGACTATACAATATTAAGAGAATTATTATTTCATTAAGTTCGCGTGAAATATGGTTAAATTAGACCCCCCTGGTACTTTCCTTTTGCACCAATTGTATGGGGAAAGATATCATCTACCTTGAAAGTAAATTTCTTCGAACTCTGTTAAACTTTCCGACGCGTATACAAATATATATCTACAAGTATATTAGCAAAGATTCTCGTTAGCTCGTTAAAAAGTCGTCGTGTAGCATAGAGTTCGACTTGACACAAAACTACATCGAACAATTTCAAAGGCAACCTTTAAAATTCTACTCGACACCGCAAACAAACGTACATAATTAACAAAATACCGCACCAGAGAGTCAGCGATAACGACGTATTTGGAAAACAATGTAAAGCGTCATAGAGCGGTTAGTAAATTAATCATACTCTTAGCATGAAAAATGACTAAGTTAGTAACGAGTCAAACTTTTCTACACTTAGCATTAAGTGACAAAAGTTTACAAAGTGTTCCATCATTTCTCACTCAACAACTCGGCCACCGATATAGCGTGCTGGTAAAAAATTTGCCACTTTAATGCCTTTGTCGTTGGTGAAATTAATTTCATAGGTGTAATTTACTTTTTCTCGTGCTTAAAACAGAATTAAATCAAAAATTATACAATTCGTATTTTAAGCCTTTTGTGCATGTATAATATACAGCACAACGAGACCACCAGATATATATACCTACCTGCCCTACCTACCCTACCCTACCCTACCTACCCGCCTATGTATAAACTTGGCGAATAATTTCGCCAAATTAATTGTTCGCGTGTTATGAAAATTCTACGCGGTTTTTCCCTCATTCCGTTTTAATTCTTTTTACCTTTTTTCGCGTGTAAATATAATCCACACGCTGTTGGTATCGAGGTAGGTTAGGCACCCCAACCTGTACGTGCATTTCACCCGGGAT
Source organism: Ferrisia virgata (assembly GCA_900060175.1). Lineage (NCBI taxonomy): Eukaryota > Metazoa > Arthropoda > Insecta > Hemiptera > Pseudococcidae > Ferrisia > Ferrisia virgata. The sequence goes on from FIZR01026039.1 coordinate 24,003, forward strand.
GAAAATTTTTCATTATTTTACCGCCGGCACGGGCTCGGTGCAAGGCTTTGGCTTTCGCAAGACACATATTTTCTACCTCTTGGAATTTTTAATAATTCCATAATGCATAATTTATGAAGATAATATTAAAAATGAACACTGTATACGAGAGATATGTTTCTTTCGTAATATCCAGACAAAATACATATACGCGACGAGAACATCGACGACGAACTAACGTGCGGTTAAAATTACAAAGCCTATCTGGTGTACGAGTAGGTCTAGGTATAGTATATTTGAAAGAAGCAAAAAAAAAAAAAAAAAAAATAGAAAGCTGACACTGTTAAGCGCAAGGTAATATGGTGTAAGCAGAAGAGGGTAAATTAATACGCTCGTGTAAGCTTCAATAACGTGACCACTTCATAAACAAAATCAAAATTTAATTACTCTTTCGACTGGAATACTCGAACATTAGGTATTAAAAATAATATAACCGTACGGATCAACTCGAGTATACACAAAACGCATTCTCTATCTCTCTCTCAACAATAATTCATAACCACTTCACTAAATCGAAAAGGGATCAAAAGGAAAATATCGAACGTATTCGTTTATTTAATGCTCGCTCGAGCACTACCCAGTACATACTTCATTTTTAACTTCGAGGAATTTTCATAATATGCGAGCTTTTAATCTGCAAAATGTGATTTAGAAAACTTGAAAAAAAAAACATCACGAATTGTAACATGCTTACAGGTAGTTTGTACCTCTTTAAAATAAAATCATAAGGAAGCGATGACTCTAAATAAAACAAACTATAATTAAAATGATCGTATTCATGAAAACCTGAATATTAAAGACCGATCGTGTTCACTGAAATTAGTCAAATTAGGAAAGAATAACACATATCAGCAACAAAAACAAATGAAATCTAACACGACATATCCATATTTTGATCATATCCGCAAGCAAAAGTACTAAATATGGTAACTTTAATGATACGGTGGGCTGTACAATATATTCGTGACTATGCCCAACAGGTAATTGGAAACATGTCCGAGGGATATCAAAAGTACATACAAGGAGTTCGAGATGAATATTGCTAACTATTTCGAGAACATATCGTGCCTATCAGAGTAGGTACTTTTTCAAACCCTAAAAATTCCCTTTAAAGGTTTATATGCAAAGTAATTTTAAATTGAAATTCAAATAAAAGGAGGTTTAGGCTCAATTTTTTTCAATGTAATTCTTACGTATGTATAACAGAATTCTAAATTTCTATAAAAAATTGATATTTAAAATTTCAAAGTTGAAAGCAAGAATATACACTCAAGTTTTTAAAACAATAACAATATGGCATTTTATCAAAGAAAACCAAGCCATTACACACTATCGATCTACTGGCAAATTTTACTTTTTCAAGTTCGCAAACGGTAGGGGTCAAAAAATATGCAAAATGACTTGAAATTGATGTGGTAAAAATTTTAGCTTTCCAACTCATTTTGTTCAACTTGAAAAATAGACTCAAAGCTCGAATATTATTAAAAATGGAATTATTAAACATTCTGATTTTTACCCACAATTATAATTTGCGGCAAGTTTGCTCTTTTCCCCTTTTTTTCAAGGGGTTTTAAAAAAATTTTATTTATTGAGTTGACTAAAATTTTTTTAAAAACTATGCGGGAAATTATTTTGAAAAAAAGTCTTTACGAAATGGACGTAGAACATTCAATGTTAGATACCTACCTATCTAATTAAATGCAATATTTCAATTTTACCTCGGATAGTTTATTTTTTAAGGACACAGTAAGAAATTCTAATTATTGACAAAAAGTTGAAAAAATTGAAATTTACAGAGTGGAGTGTGTTCAGAAACTTTATAGCACGTTGAAATCTTTTTTTCAATTTAAAATCAATACAACTTCTTACTCTTTAAATTTCTCAACTTTTTGCAAATCGCTGAAATATCATTGAAAGACACGTACTACCCAACAAGGGTTATAAATTTTGGTTTGCGATAAAACGATTTCCCTTATGAAAAAAATTGAAAACATAAAATCATCGTAACTCGTTCAATATGTACACAGTGGGCAACTTATCTTGATAACGTTTTTCGTTCATTTCCCCAAATCATAGATACAAATTGGCCACTTTTATTTAAAATGTAAAGCAGAATTTGTGCCAGAGAGGAATAGCTTATCAAAATCGATGTGAAAAGTCCTGTTTTCAAATGACAGAAATGTGAATATTCGATTTTCAGCATTTCGAGTAGGAAACTCAGTTTGATATTCTATATGATGTATCTTATCTATACTTACGTTTTTGATATTGTTAACACTGTTCTTCAAAATTGCGCCCGTTTCAGAAAAATGGTAAACGTTGTTGAATTAGTTGCATACCCTTCTTATTGCAGGTTCACCATCAGTCAAATTGGTATCTCTCAATTGGTAAGGTTTCCAAAGAGTGGCCCGGATTTTACTTTTTTTAGAAATTTACACACAACAGGTTCATAATATACTTGCGAAATGACCTCGAAAAGATGTAAGAATTTCAGCCCCAATTTAACCTTTTAAACTTACAAAACTCACTCCAAATTCAAAAATTTTCAAAAATTTTTAAACCATCGAATAAAAAAATTTTTGGAAATTATTTTTCCAAAAAATGAAATTATTATACATATTTGAAGTAGACCTGGCGATTATGCGAGTAAAAATCGATTAATCGTTCATTTAAATTTTAATCGATTACAAAAATAATTGAATAATTTACTTTTTAGAAATCGACTATTTCTTAATAGCTATTCGCCCGGTTATTTTTTAATCGATTAAGCGTCGATCATTCATAAAAAAAAAATCGTTCAATTATTTTTAATTGAAAAATTATTCATTGATATTTTAAGTAAAATCACATGAAACAAAACGAAGATCGTAATAATACAAAATTTAATATAGAGACTGTAACGCCAGGTAGCCCATACCCCAGTGCCTAATGAGAGGAGTGTGGGCAACTCAGCGTTACATTGCAGTTTTTACAGGTAGGTACCTAGACCTACCTACCAATATAGTCCGAGGGATATTGTTTTATTTTGATGATTCAATCAATCAAAAGTCATCAGTCGTCACGACCGTATTACAAATTGTTCAAGTAAAAAATATCCACTAAATTTTCGAGTTGAAAATTGATCAACCAATATTTCGATTAAAACTAATCGCCTGATTTTTCTTTTTCTGTTAAAACAGATAATTCAAGAAAATCGGTGATCGGACGATTTTTAGATCTAAAATAATCGGATGATTATTCGATTAAAAATGAGCGTACGATTAAATAATCGATTAATCGATTAATAGATCAGAACATTTGGCCGATTTTTAAATAAAACATGACTGATTAATCGATTAACTGATTGTAATCACCAGGCTCAATTTGAACTCGAAATGATCATTGGAGATAAGTTTTCATCATCAATCCTTTTTTCAGGGGTTTTTAAAGAATAACACTTTTTACATTTACTCTAGATTTCCTGAAAACGTATGAAGGAAGATTTTCATGAGAGAAACCACCCTGAAATGGATGTAGAGCATCCATTTCAGATGATCAAGCGCAATATTTCAATTTTATCTCCCACTGACGATTTTTCAGACATACTTTAACAATGATTTTTTTCGTGTTTTTTCAAAAAAATTTTCACATCATTAACATTTTTTTCAATACCTGAATACTTAGTAAAACAAACCGAGCATTTTTACCATCATCCATTTTAGATCTCCCCCTCTCTCCCCCCACTTTTGCACTTTTCAGAGTCTTCAATTGGTACTCCAGCATACAAAAATACACTACAAATGGCTCAAAAAAAAAAGAAAAGATGAAAAAAATGAAAAATTGCCTTTGAGAGTGTAAAATAGATCATAAAAAAGACCCTTGTTTTGAGTGACCCTGAAAAATCGTCTATGGGCATAGAATTGAAATACTGTCCTTAATTATCTAAAATTGATGGCCTACATCGGTTACATCCATTTCAGAAGGGCATTTCTCAAAAAAAAAATTCCTTCACAATTTTTCAGAAAATTGTCAAAATTACAAGAAGTGACATTTTTTTTAAAACACCTTAAAAGAGGGATAATGATGAAAACTTGTCGCTAATGATCACTTTAGGTTCAAATATGCTTAATAATCCCATTATTGAAAAAAATTTCACTGAAAATTTTTTATTAGATTTTTTGAAATTTTTCGAACTTTAAGTGAGTGAGTTTTGCAAGTTTAAAAAAGTAAGTTAGGCAGTTGAAATTTTTACCACGCCCTTTATAAGGTCATTTCGCAACTATTGTGACTCGGTCATTAGCATATTTCCTGTAAAAAAAAAAAAAAAACAAGCAAAATTCGGCCCACCCTAGTTTTCACTTCCCACATAGCTGGTTGAAATTTGACATACATGTAGATTTAGTAAGAATTCTAAACGTGTTTTTCGCAGTTTTTAACCATCCACTCCAACATCAACCTTCATCCCAAACCACTAATTAAGAAAAAGCACTGCACAGCGCTAATTTTTCTTTTCCTCACGAATGGAACAATTCGCATACCACTAATATTTTACGAAAATTCGACTAAAAAAACGAAAGCAACGCGTTGCGCAATTTTTTTTTTTTTTTTCTAATTCCACGTAATTATTTATTTGGTTAATTTAACATAGGTGCCTGCGATTCTTGATCCTTGATAGTTCATCGACAAAAATCGAAACACGCCGTTCTTCGTACACGAATAAATATTTATTCGAACCGTATATTGCGAAAAGTTTCGCTCCATTGAATAGGCAATCGTTCCTTTTCAAACTGACCTTTTTACAGGCACAACTTTTCAAAATAGGGAACATACAGAATGGCGAAAAAAAAAAAAAAAGCCATACACACGAAGTACGTCGACGAATAATTGAAGAAATGAAAATTGACAGAAGACCATTTGGGAAATATGCAAAAATGTCAGACACTGCGAAACTTTTGTTTTCATGCAAATCATCCGGCAAGCGATGGTGACGCGAGACGGGCGAAGGGAGCAGGGATTTCACGAAAAAGTAACTCCATTTGTTAACTTCATCTCGACTAAATAGGGTCTTTTATATGTAGTTTGGAAAAAAAAAAAAAAAGGAAAAGGTGTACATCTTGACGACTCAAGTTTTGGCCATTTTTGGCGTATTGAAATTGTACATTAAAAACTTTCAACAGTTCGCACGCCGCGCACTAAAAGAGTAGAAAGTTTTTATGGGCGAAAATATATTTGAAAACGGCTCTCGAATCGACGGATGCGTACTTCAAACAATGAAATATAAAATAATCATTTCGCGTACAATTTTATTCGTCTATTTACTGCAAACTGAACGTGTACCGCTGTACCTTATAAGCGAGTCGTGTACTCGAAACAAAATAAGTTAGCTGTGCAAAAACTTGGCAAAAAGTTGGCACGTTTGAAGAGGAAAAAAGTTCGAGAACCATTTAAATTTAACGATGTTACATTGACGACAAATCATGGTTTTAATTCGTCGCTTCGACTTCGTTATAGTGACGTTTCTTCTCGTATTTCGCAGCCATGCTCAGACTGCCAGCGATGCTTTTAAATATTAATTTAATCATCTGCGAAGAAACATCAAGGCTTATTTGGTGAATAGCCTTTCGAAATATAACGTGATTATAACCAACGTACTTTGCTACTTGAAAAGGGCAACGTAGACGCCTTTTGCGCCAATAAATGATTCAAATCGGAAAATACCATCGATACCGTCTTACGTACATGTAAGCGAGTACATAATATCGACAAGTAGGTGAAGTATCAGCAAAAGCTATCCGTAGAAATGGCAAAATCCAATTGCTATTTTCGTTATTAAGTAGAAAAGTCATTTGTGGCAATTCGTTACCATAAAATGTAGAATATTCTCTCATTTCTTCCTTTTGGCATATACGCGTACAATGTACGTATTTATACATGTATATGTGTGTACTATGCATAGTACTATACAAGAAATGATTATTTGAACAGAGTAATATGTACCTTTTGCCCGGGTTTTTGTTATATACGAATATAGCGCCGCCTTAAAACAATGTACATTTCGCCTGCTTTCATATATATATATATATATATATATAAGTGAAAACCTGCATGTGGTACAATGTTATCTACTCGAAACAATAGCTCGTATTTTCTTCTTTCTAACACAGCATCGTCGTACTATATGTGTACACTAGCTAGGTATACATATATTTGAATAGTAAAATGAAAAGGGCTCTGACTTCCAAGTCGTTGTTCTTGGCGATGATAATGCAACGTGGCCTTTTTTTTTTTTTTTTTTTTTTTTTTTTTAAAAAAACAACAAGGAGAAAAAAAAAAAAAC
>FIZR01026041.1:0-15237 GCA_900060175.1 Ferrisia virgata
AGAAAGAATCCTATATCTTACATCAAACGATCCTGTAGAAGTCCTGGCTGATGATCGTCAAAAAATTCAAAATCTACTATCCTTTGTGACCAAAACTGGACTAAAATCCCTTCTTTAAACGAGTATCCCTTCAATACACCTCTGGCCTCCGTTGCAGAACATGGCGTTAAGAAAGAAAGAAAAAAGAGGCTGAAAGGGGAAAACATTATTTGAAAAATTTTCTCATCGGAGGAAAAATTTCAAAACTTCTAATAATTTGTGTTCAGATACGTAGTAAATGATATCGGAGAAGTGATAGATTCCTGCAGACTCGTATTCTGCCCATAACTCACCCTCTCCCCAACACCAACCCCCTAAAAGCTATTCGCAGGATGACAATGTTGATGCGTTTTCGTATGTTTCGAAGCTCCTGAACATGAATTTAAAATTCGAATTCGCAATTAGTGTATTTTTTCACTAAAATGTTGAAATGCGACGTTGCCGTTACAATTGCATAGGAATATTATTTATTTATTTATTTTTTTATTCGGTAAAAATTGCAAATAAGGTACTTATTGCGAATTCGACTTTAAATTCGTGTTCAGGAGCTTCGAAACATACGAAAACGATACCCGGTTCCCTGTTTTACTTTGAAAAAAGTCTATCCTACGCATATCTGCTCACTCTCCTGTTGAGCTAGGAGGTTGAATCGTACCTCCTCACATCTTCGAAAAAGTGGAAAAGTGGTTTTTGGGTGGTTTCCCTCATTTTTTAAGCTTGTCCCACGCATATGTCCCCTTCAAATTTACCCAGGAAGATGAAATTTGGGTAGATTTTGTAAGGGTCCTAGATATGCCATTGGGAAGAATGTAATCCCATTATATTAATTTTTCAAAATTTGAAAAATTCCATTAGAAAACTTGCTGTTATTTGAGAAGAAAATTTTCAACCGATTTTCGATTTTTTTTTCACATTATACTACCTATTTGGACCATATTGAGTCGTGTTTGGCTGGTATTCTAAGTGAACCCACGCGCTATTTTCGCGATGAAGGTCTTGAGACAAAATTCAATTACATATTCGTGATCTACAACCTGAAACTAATCGAAAAGCATTCTGATCTGAAAATCATTCAAATTTGAATTCACAATTGATTAGAAGTGGGAGGATTGAAGTTGGGAGAGGAGAAGAACTTCAGCGATGAAAGTATAGTTGAATATAAATCAAAATTTTAATGACGAAAAAATTTCAAATTAGGTGGGGATGGAAAGGAGTTAAAACTGCAAAATATCGACCTTTGAGTTAATCAATTAAGAATCAAAAGCTGCGTAAGGTAATTAAAAGTCGGAGCCTTTTACTTACAATATTCACATATGAGAAAATAGCGCCATCAGGGACGTCGCACGGGGCAAGGTTGGCAGGAGACGCCCCCCCAGTCGCTCTGGGCCAGCTGCGAAATTCGTTAAAAAGGAATAGTAAATCTTGACCAAGGTTGGCAAAAAATTGCTGAAGAAAAAAAATTAAAAATTAATGTTAACTATACGAACTTACCATCGTCAATTTAAAACTCCTAAAAATGTAATTTTAATGCTAAAAAATCCAATTTTTTCAAAATTTCATCTTCGTTTCGCTTGGGTATGCGAATATTTACTAGTTATTTCATTTTTGTGAATATGGACTCGAAAAAAGCATGCTTTTAACTCCATAGGAAATTTGTATATCATTTGTCCGAAAAGTTGATGAAAATGAAATATTTTAGTTGTCACCTTAATCCCTCCGTAAAGTCATGCCTCTGCTGCTTCTATCACCTTTTTGGCGTTGAAAAATTGGTTACTGAGATACTTAACTACTCACTCCTCCGTCTACCCAACACCATTAAACGAAAAAACTGAAGATGTGTACAAATGAATGAGGCAATGTTTAAAATGTGCTTTGAGGGGTGGCTAGTCCCTAAATATTTAGGTACTTTGTGCGTAAATTATTCTCGCATCTTTCGCATTATTATTTTTTTTTTAATAATTTCTGCAATTCTTGTTTTAATTTCTAGATTGAATTTTTTTTTTTTTTTTCAAATTTTCCATCGCGACTTTTAACAATGTTTAGTCAGTGCAATTAAGCTCTGGGCAATTGGAATACGTTTTATGCATCTATCAGAGCAAAAAAAGAACCGTATTCATTATGGCATAGAATATAATTGCCATTGCGAGTCTGTCGATCTATAAATAGATTCTTCTTACCCTTTCTTTATTTCTCCCCGACGATGTGTCAATAGGCGGTTATACGTAGGTAATCTTAGTTGAAAATGGTGAAATATTGGTATCATGAGTGAGAGCTCCTCCTTACTTCCTTTACGGTTTCATTGTCTTGGCAATTTAGGTTGTTTTAATCCTGGCGAGAAATATCCACCTGATATTTTGTTAATAAAAGTAAATACTTGTTTTTCAGGCAGAATTTCACTTCTTATTGTTAGATGTTATCATTACATCATATTTCATCCTCCTCCCATCCTTTTGACCACATATCTCGCTATTTAAATGACTCATCGTATGCAATGTGGTATAATTTTTTCACGTATTCCTACTTACCTTGTGTAATTTATGGTAAAAGCGTTATAGGTACCTCTACATCTAGGTGCTGCGCATAAGAGGGTAGAACAGTACGCAAGTACCGTATACTGTCTCATAAATTGATGGAAAAAAATGCTAATAGAAAAAGTGAACATACGTATGTAATTATTTTCAAAAACTACAAACGTCTCTTTGTTCTGTGACATATTTTATTTCATCTTTGGAAGCTTTATTTTTTGGATCGTGACATGTGTTTTTCAATTTCTTGCGGGTAGGACTTCCGTTTAATTTCGTATATGGTTTCGTCATTGGATATTGTTTGAAAAAACTCAGAAACAATTTTATTTTTTTTCATTTGTCAATGATGTCAATCCCAGTCCTTTTGGTCCTATTTCAACTTAAAGTGAGAGAAAAATCTTCTTTGCATGTACAACTGGTTGAGAAAGGTAAATGCTTGTTTTTAAGGAAGAATATCATTTCTAACGTAAGATGTTATCGAAGATCGTAACGATTATGCTTTTCCACCCTTCTACCTTTTTCTCATGTTCTAGGCAGTAGGTATGTCTTAACGACTCCTCGTACAATATTTTCTTCCTGTGTATTCTTTACCAGTGAAATTTATGGTAAAAGCCTTGTATTACTGTTGCAAAAACTACTGTAGACTTATTCTTTGTTCCTATTCTTCTTTTTTTGTTTTTCTTACTTTACGTTCTATTTATGAATCAGCCTACAAGCCCTTTGAATAATTATGTGATGTTTTGAAATTTGAATTGTCTTCGTACTGTTTAATTATTTTACTCGAATGTGAAACGAACAAAAATTACAGGTACCTATTATTTTTACTTCATCTTTATGAGCTTTTGATTATTTGTAACCTCATTTCCTAAGTTGTATTGTCAAAAAAAATTACACTGTTACACTCTATTAACCAATAATGGATGTGGAAGAGGGAGGAGTATTGGTAAAAATTGTTTTAAGGTCCTAGAAAATCATTGAGACTATTTTTAAGCATGTCAGATATTATTTATTCTATTTTATACTCCCTCCCTCCCTCCAAGGCTAAAATCATTTATTTGACTTAATACCGTCCAAAATCAATAAAATTCTGCCAGTAGGCTTGCATTGATGGCGGATTAAATATATTTGAATGGTCAAATTCAGTTGATCCAAATTCGGGGGGAAGGAGGGGGTGCAATGAGGGGCTAAATTCGCAAAAATTATTCTTTTTTGAACCAGTTGATGGAGAATTAAAAATTGTATTATATATTGGGAAAGCAGCCTCCTATGTCAATTAAGAAAGAGGTATAGAAGGTTTTTCTTCTTTTCATAACCAGAGAAAAGTCAGTTCCACGCATGTCTTCTCGACAAATTGAGCTGGAGAGATTAAAATATGGCATGTAGATTTGGTAGAGTTACTAAGGATTTTCGATTTTACAGCCTCAGTACACCCCTTACAACTTGAAAAAATTAATTTTTAGGATGATTTTAATCGTTTTTCCGGTTTGTTTCTCTCATATCGTCCCTCCGAATTGAGCTAGAGAGTTTGAATTTAGCATATAACTTTATGAGGGATTTTAGTTGTGCCTTTGGGGTAGTTTTAGCTATTTACTACCTAATTAACCTATATTCCTATCAGGTCCATGCGCTGAATTGGGGTTGTGTTTTTTTCTAATCGTGCCACTGGCTCAAAAGACTACCTTAGAGCTTCCATGTCAAAACGACCTAAAAAATAACTTGGGGTCTTTCGATTTAGCTCAAAATTTTTTTCAGTATACCTCTCGGTGGTCTAGTGAAGGAATCGACGTAATTTCAACCCTTTATTTGTGGGGAGGAAGGTAGGAGGAGGCCCTAACAATTTTACAAGAATCGCAATTTTTTGTCAAATAGTTCAACTTTGAAGGCATTTATGTGAAAATGGTTTAGACTTGAAATAAATTTGTTTACACAGTTTCATAGGTAATCCAAAGGAGATTTAGAATTGATGATGGAAATTTTGAAGGATCAAAATTGAATTTTTGTGATGCAAGCTCAACTCTTAAAAGTTATGTCATTCCAGAAGAAATTTGGAGTTCTGCTGGGATCGAGGAAGTGATAACATGAATTTTGAAAATTTGCTTAGCATTTTTTCTCAACATTCAAGTTGATGTTCAAAATGTTGGTAGTCCGGATATTGATGGTCAACTGACAACTGTTCAGGATCTACTGTTGGTGGTACAGATCTTGATGGTCCACCATCATGATTGGACGATCTTTTTAGAACGGCCTTAGTCAAATTTTAACTATGCGGCCACAAATCTAATCTTAGTAGCAGAATTAAGAGAAAATAGCGATGCCCGACCGAAGCGAGGACAAAAATTTTGAAATTTGATCACTGTTTTTACCATTTTAATCACTAAATCTGAGAAAATTACTGGTTCAAAGGCGTGAAAACCATTTTTAAATTTCTTTCAAGTGACCCAGCAGTCACGGAACTGTCCTAGCTCATCGAGGTTTGATAGTCAACGTTGATGGATCTGGACCACCAAGAGTTGACAGTTTGAATTTTGATGATGCGGACGTTGATGGTCCACTATTGACTTTTAACTACTGGTGATCAAACGTTGACAAATCTGTACCGTCAATTGTTGGATTATGTTTGAGAAAAAATTTGAGCGTTGTAAAATAAAAATATCAAACAATTCTTTAAAATTCTGAATGTTAAAAAATATCACAAATGAAATTTGGGCTTATATTGGTGCAGAGGGAAGTACAATGCACGGAGGCTTAGAAACAGGGTGTAGTGCGTTGATCTGAGAACTGAGATCGAATATCAACTTACTTTCTTAATCTGGCTCCCCTGTACTCATATTTTTGACATGCATTTGTCCAAGGGCTGGAGGTCATTTTCTGAAAACGTGACGAACCTGACAATTTTTATGCAACATTTGTTTTGTTGCATTTTTGATGTTTTAATCGAAGTTTTCGGTCAAAAACTTGAAAAACTGAAAAAATCAAAAAGTTAAAATAAACATAGTAAAAAAATCAAAAAACAAAAAAAATTACAAAAATTAAGAAATTAAAAATTAATTACTTAAAATGGATATGTCTTATGGTTGAGGCGGCGTTTTCTGAAAACGTGACGTTAATGATTTATGATTAGAGATATTCAATCAAAAACTCCAAAAATTTAAAAATTTAATAATTAAAAAAGTTTAAATAAAAACAATAAAAAAATAAGAAACTGGAAAATTATAAAATTAGAAAACAAAAAAAGTTTAAAAATATAAAAATTTAAAAAAAAATAAAAAATTATGAGGATAAAAAAATTAATAAATAAAAAAAATTGAAAAATAAATTTAGATGGATATTTCCTAGGGTTGAGGGTCATTTCCTGAAAACGTGATTTATAACTTGAGATATTTGATCAAAAACTCGAAAAATTGAAAAATTAAAAAAGTTCAAATAAAAACAATAAAAAAATAAGAAACTGGAAAATTATAAAATTAGAAGTTTAAGAATATAAAAATTAAAAAAAAAATAAAAAATATGAGAATAAAAAAATTAATAAATAAGAAAAATTGAAAAATTAAAAAAGTTCGAATGAAAATGAAAAAATCAAAGAACAAAAAAAATTAAAAATTAAAAAATTTCAAATGAAAAATAAAATAAAATGAAAAATTGAAAAATTAGAAAATAAAAAAAATGAAAATAGATGTGTATTAGAGCTGAGGAAAATTTTCTGAAAAGGTGTAAAAAAAGTTAAAAAATGTAAAAATTGAAAAATTGAAAAAAAGTTCAGAAATTACGAAAATAAAACAAATAATAAATAAGAAAAATAATAAAATTAATAAATAAGAAAAATAAAAAAATAAAATAAAAAAATAAAATAAATAAATTAAGATTGATATGCCTTAGGGATGAGAATCATTTCCTGAAAACGTGATTTATGATTTGAGATATTTAATCAAAAATTCGAAAAATTGGGAAATGAAAAAAGTTCAAATAAAAACTATAGTAAAATTAAAAATTTAAAAATTGCAAAATAAATTTTAAAAAATTAAAATGGATATGTCTTTGAGCTAAGGGTCATTTCCTGAAAACGCGATGTGTATATAAAAAAAATTGAAGAGTAAAAAAAATGAAAAATTAAAAAATTAAAAAAGTTTAAAGATCAGAAAATTTAAAAATAATCAAATTTAAAAATTAAGAAACTGATTGATTTTTGCTTTTTATATTAAAACATCTTAGTGGTGTCTGTTGTTTACGAAAGTTTAAGTGTGAAAAAAATTTTGATGGTGGTTTTCAATTTCGAATAAAAGAGTAATGAATGATTTTTGCACTTAATGCTTAAATTCTAACATGGATATGTTACATGTCCACGATCTAGAATTTTTCCCTGAAAGGGAAAACTGCCTAAAATTAGGAGGATTTGAATGTAAATTTGAAGCTGTAGTGTGTCAGATTCGCGGAATTGAAAAATCAGCAACTTATTGCAATGATATTTTTTTTTCCTTACACAGTTTAAGTGAATAATGTTGAATACACCGTTGAAAATTAAAATATTTGATAAATAGAAGAAGTGAAAAAATTACGAATTTGAGTTTGCAAAATTTTCTAATAATTCAAAAATTATTATCAGCTACGTTTCATGTATTACTTGGTGATTTGATTATACAAAACCCCCAGCACAAGTTCGTGTCCTTTGTAACGTTATTAGTGGATAACTTTGGTGTGGGTAGAGGTACCCACTTGAGCTACCTACGCATTAAATTTAACCCGAACCGTATAAAAGCTTGCGCTTGTGTCTGTGTGTGCGCGTGTGTGTACGAAAAATCGACCGTTGAGGTGGAAAAGTCAAATAGACACTTTGATTTCTGTCGTATACATGCTGGAGTGTGCGAAACCGACGAGCGAGGTCGATGTGCGCCAAATTAAATTGGCCACGTTTTAAACGATTACGATGCGATGGTTGATGTAGGTAGAAGTACACATGGCAGCAACAATGGCTGAGTAAAGAATTAAATAAGAAAAAAAAATGGATGGCACGAATAGCTAACTGTATTTTCAATATAATCGACTTCGACATCAGGCCGACGACATACGACCGCCAATACCATCACAGGCCACGCGACATATACCGATGTACCTCGACAATGCTTGAACTGTCTAAAGGATGCCCCTTACTTACCTCTTTCTCTTCTCATTTCCTCTTATTTAGCTGCTGTCGTAATGCGTGAGGATGACGCAGTCAAGTAAAGCACTCAAGTAACATAGCATACAGATGAGTAACAACATGATGCAATTCGTGTTGTGAAAAATCCTCAACCAAGTTTTCACTTTGCCTCACTCAAAAGATGCTCAAATCGAACGCGCTTGCATGGAGTATCGAATGAGAAAATCTATAAAAATATGGAAGTAAAATGAAGAAATGGAGGTATTCCCAAGAGAAGATCTGTTCAATCAAATAAAACGCCACTTTGCAAAATAAGATATGCAATAATAATCATGTACCTTTTGCTACCTAGACCTATCTCTATACCTCTGATGTGAGTATGCGAAAAGCGAATATTTCCGAGCAAAGACGATTGAGTAATGTCGTCTTGATAGTCGATTTGCTTGGTTGCGCTATCGCAGGCGACCATGCCTCGCCACACCGCATCAGATCAACGAACTTTCCGAGATATGGCAACGCGGCCATCGCGCCGCTATTAGTTTTTCATTCATATGAGCAATAAAGAAAAATATTAATGGTATGTAACGACGATGAACCGCAATCGTGTCCTTCGAAGGGCTTATTCAGCGTAGATTGTGGCCGACGCGGCGTCTCTGTCTTGCTTGCGCTCTCTCTTTTTTTTTTTTTTTTTTCCTTTTCGGTCCAAACATATAATAACAAAAGAGACGAAGATAGAGAGGACGGAGATGAAGAAAAAAAGACATCGGAGACTGGTTTACTCGATCGCGTTTAGCGCCGTCGAGCTGGTTTTACACGATGTTCGGCGGTTTTAGGTTTTTGTGGGGCTGTTTGTGTCCGAATTCGTAAAAGACCGGTTTGGTTATTTTTTTTTTCTTTTTGGGTGACGGAAAGGTATGTTTGTACCTAAGTAGTCGATGTTCTTACATTTTCAAGTCCTCTATGCTTGGGTATATTTTTTGTATGCGTATGTAGCCGATCTTTCTCTCTCTCTCTCTCCCTCACTCTCACTCTCACTCTTATTTTGCGATTTGTATGCCCCGTTATATTGTATACTACATTCATCAGCGGATAATGTATGAACTTGTAGTTCATCATGTGAAATAGATGAACGAGACGAGTAATCGTTTACCATCTTTGGCCTTTTTTTATTTGTTTTTTTTTTTTTTTATCCTTAGTTACTGGATTCGAGAGTATATGTAGTTAGGAAGTTCAAGTTGAGTAATGCGATGTGAGCTATCTGAAGGGCGATGCTTTTACGTGAACGTTCAACGTATATGCACTCACCTTCGATACATCTTGAATCTTTGAAATTGAAGTACCCGAGTTTCAAATTATTACTGTACAATTCTTAGCCATTTGCATATTTATTGAATTAATATTTGTTCTATTTTCAGACACCCATCATGGTTTGGAAAAAGGAAGTGGAAGAAGACTTTAAAGCACCAGGTAACGAACCATATTTTGAAAATTGTTTAATGACAGAGCTCAATTTTAGTTGTTAAGGTTTCTGAATATTGATTCTTAATCAGGGACGTTCATTGATAGGTACCTACTTTGTATTATGATCTTTATCGATCGATACCAGATTGAAGAGTATCACAAGTATCATAATCGTATTTTTTTCCTCTCAAGAATCGTTCCGTTACAAATGACAAACAGTGCGAAGTATAAGATTTGTATTGGGTAGTCCCAACTATTTTTCAAATTTTTACCAGTTGCTGATCGATACGGATCATAAACATCCCTGTTTTATAATTCAACGTCACTGGGATCGAAAATCAACTTACTTTCTTAATCCGACTCGCTCGTGCTTCCAAATCGCCTTCAAATTACCAAAAAGTTTGAAAAATGTGGTTACAGATTTTTACATTTTAACCGAAATTATAGACCTTTATGCCTCTCAGAGACGTTGAGAATTCATTTTGAAAATTAATTGGGCGTGGTAATTTTTTCAGGTTTCTAAAAGGGAGCTTCAAACCTTCATACTCATCATGAAAAGTTGAGCTTTCGTATCAAAAGTTTAGATTTAAAGCTTTCAAAAATTTCAACCATCAATTCGGAACTTCATTTGGATTAGCTACAAAACTGTGCAAATGGATTTATCTTACTTGTAACCAATCTCGAAGTATGAGCTTTCAAAGTTGAGAGTTGTTTGACAAATAAAAGCGACTGTGGGAAAATTTCCAGTGTCACCCCCCCTCCCCCCGAGCGATTAAAGTCAAAATTATAGTGATTTCTTTACTAGATCACCAAAAGAAATTTGCAAAAAAAATTTCAATTAATCGAAAAACCATAATTTTTTTTTGATCGTTTCGACTTGGAATGAGCCAGCTAACAAAAAAAGTTGGAAGTGATTTTCATTAACATGGAAAGGTGGTGAAAGGGGGCGTGAGAGGTTTAAATTCCCATTCTAACTTTACTAGCCCACCTTCCCCAATGTTTTTAAGAAAATTTAATAAGTAATAATTTGTACGACTGAAAATTGTGAAGTGTTATTTTTTGGAAGACCAAAAATGTCGATCCCTACGGTGGATGAAGGGGAATATCAACCAAATCCATACTACGTCCCTAGATGACCATTACGACCATTTTTGGCTATGTCAGATATTTATTTATATTTTTTCCCCCTAAACTAAAAACCATTTGCTGAACTCGATACCGACGAAAATCGATCAAATTTGGGGAATAGAGTTAGATTGGTGGCAAATTCAATATTCTGGAGTGGCGTTGATCTGGGGTCAAAATTCAGTTATGCTCAAATTTAGGAGCGGGGGTGCAGAGAGGCTAAAATCGTAAAAATTGTTCTTTTTTGAGCCAATTGATAGGCGATCCAAGGCTGCATCACATATCCAAAAATCAGCTTTCTAGGCTAATTAGGAGGCAAGATATGAGCGTTTTGCCTCCTTTTTGACCTTGAAAAAAGGGGTTTTCCTCCCGCATCTCCCTTCTAAATTGAGCAAGAAAGTTGAAAATTTGTATGTAAGCTTAGTGAGGGCCATAAATATATCTTTTGGATTTTTCAACTTTTCAGACCATTACACCCCGTCGTAGCCTCAAAAATGTAGTTTTTTGACCGCTTTGCTCCTCGCACAACTCCCCTCCAAATTCAGCTAAGAAATTGAAATTTGGTAAGTAGACTTAGTAAGGGTCCTAGATTAGCCTTTTGATGGTGTCGACTTTTTGGCTTCATGACACCCCCTACCCCTACAGCTAATCTAGAGAAAACGCATTTTTTCGATTGACATAATCATTACATTTCATGAAATCAGGCTGAAAAAGTATTGCAAAGGTCATCCATTCTTCTTTGTAAGCTTCTGGAGGGAGAGGGTAATAATACAATGTGAATTTAAAAAGCTCGAGGTATTGAAATTCGGAGATTTTATTAGGATTATGTCTTCATTATGGCTTTCTAGAGTTTCGTATTCCCTCCCTCCCGTCCTCACTACTACTACTTTCATGCCAAATTGAAAATTCAAAGTTTTTAACTTTGTAATGTTGTAGTACATCTTCATCTGATTTAAATGAACGCTGAGTATGTACTGAAATCGCTAATGTAGGTTATAGCTTCTTCAGCCTCAATTTTTACCCTATTTTCAAACTTTAAAAAGGAGCAAGACTTTTTAAATACTGTATTTGCAGTTTATAGCCCTTCGCTTGAAAAATTCCTGCGATTGAAATTGGTTAATTAAGTAATGTGCGAATTGATGCTTTTTGAAATTCGGCCTAGCCCAATATGCTTTTTTTTCCATGAAGCAGAATTTCTGAAAATATCTTTAATTTTAAATTTCATGTTTCAATATTATTGTACTATTTGATTATGGAAGGCGAATATTAAAAGGAAAATAATCTTATAAATTTTTGCACTTATTGATTATCACTAGGGTTTTTATATCTCGCTTTAGAAAAATTTCTTTCTATATGAAGTAAGAATTGATGGTGAGGTAATTAAGTACCTACATTTAATATGGTTGACTGAGAAGCAATGAAAAAAAATAAAATAAAAGCCTGGAAAGATGATTAAACCTACGTTCAATGGAAAGTTTTTTTCTTCTAGATAAAAATTTTTCAATATTGAATCGCGTAGGTATTGGTAAATATCTGAAATTCATTTTTAAAAGCAAAAGAAAGGACAAAGGAATAAAATCTTTCGATACTTTTTGCCTTTATCAAAAATTTTTTGTAACGCAAATATTTTTTCGACCTTTTTTTCCTTTCAAATTTCTATTTTTGATATAAGTTGATGAAGATCTTTTGAAATCTCGACGTATTGAGTAAATTAAAATTTTTTCCTAATTTGTTTTCTCATTGGGTTTTTTTGATGGAAGTGGGACGAGGGAATGGTTTTAATTACATCAAAATCAATTAAAAGAACTAAAGTAGTTTCGAGTTGGGTAATTTAGTTTAGGATAATGAATTCCTTTTTTAGAAAATCAGCAGCAACAACAACTAAAACAACAACGAGGACGACTACTACGGGGAAATAGCTTGAAATTTAAAATTCAAAATAGAAAAGGCGGTGTGTAGAAATGGATACGCGATACGCTTAGTATTCGGATTGTAGAAAGTATAAATGATAGTGAAAAACGACGAAAAAGACGTAGTAAGTACAGAAGAGGAGTGTAGAAATGAATAATAAACGACGCGACAAATTTCACGTACAGAAAACTAAATTCGGTAAATTTTAACAACAATAAAGACAATATACATCAACATCGCGACTAAAAACTATACGCGAGGATTTTACTTTTATACTAAACGAGCAGATACCAGAAGTTGCATTTTGAATTTTTAATTAATCCGGCATAAGAGTTTCGAATTGATCCGAGATATGGTGCAAGAGGCGGGGAAAGGGATGAGATGGTGATGGTGATTATGCGGTACGCCTTGTACCCTGTGTCTGCCCTGTAAATGTAGTTTAGCTACGGTTTTCTGCAAATGTGACGTTTTCACGTAGTTTCTGCTGGTAACTTTGCAGAGAGGAGGAATTGAAGGGAAAACGATCAACGAAAACCAGACGTTGAGATTTGAAATGAATGTAAGAATGTAGATTCCCGGCTCACGAGTATGGTGTTAAAATTTAATTTTTAATACCTTGTTGCTGGTGGAGGGAAATTGTACTTTTTGTAAACGTGTAAGTGTGTTTGTGGAATACGATGACGAAGTTCGATGATCGAATTTAAAATATACCTATGGTACCTCCCGAGCGAAGTGAGAATAAGAATTTTGTAAAATTTTAGGCGTAAAGGGGTCAAAAGGTGGACATTTTAGCGCATTGTAAACCTCTAGATGCTGGATTTTATATTTTTCCCACAGGAGAATTTGAAACGGGCCCCCTCCCCCCGGATGTTGAATTAGCTCTCCAGAAAGTTTTCGAGTATGATAAATATCTAACAGATGATTGAAAAGTTTTTGAAACTAATTGAATTTTTGAAAAATGTTCAGAACATCGTGAAAATTGATGAAAATTAAGAAAGTTTAGTAACACTTGGAAAGGATTCAGCTAAAAATCGTTTAATCTTGTTTCTTGTGAAGCCTTTAAATTGGAGCTGAAACTTCGAGAAATGCAGTTTTTTTTATAACAATGCAAAATGCAAAAATTTACAAATGCGTGAAATCTTTTTTTAAAATTGTTTATATCTGTAGAATTTTAAAATGACATTTTGAACGATTTTTTTGACCCTTTGTTTTTTAAGTATCTATGCAGAAAATGAAATCAACATTTAGAATGATTTATATGTACCATTTTTAAAGAAAAGTTAATTTGAGTGATTTTTTCATGAAAAAGTTATATTATGAAGATTTGTTTCCAATGTTCATATTTCTGAGTTGAAAAAGGACTTTTAGAACGATTTTTCTCATCATTTTGCTTTGTAAAAGCAAAAAATCAACGTTTTTTTTGAATATTATTTAGGTTTTTTGAGCAATGAAATGATACGTAGAAAAATTTTTCCATAATTTTGCGCTTCGGAAGGGAAATATTTTTATGATTTTTATGGTGCAAAACAATTTTTTGAGCTGTAGAATGCCTTTTGGAATAATTTTATTATCATTTTGCACCTGCTTCGTGGAGTTTTTTTTTATTTTGGCATTTTTAAGCTGAAGAAAGTTATTTTAAATGAGTTTTTCATCGTTTTACATTTTTTTGTCAATTTTTCACGTTTTTTTTTTTTTTTTTGCATTTTCTAATATATAATATGATATTCAGAATAATTTTTTCATCATTCTACACTTTCGAAGCAAACAATTGATGTTTTTTATGCTTTAAAATGGTACTTAAAAAAATTAATTCATAATTTTACAAATTTTTTGAAGATTTTTCAATTTTTATGTTTCTTTTTTAGGTGTAAAATTATATTCTGAGTGATTTCATCACCATGAGCTAAATCGACTTTTTTTGATTTTCTCAGTTGTGAAATAATTTTTTGAGTGATCTTCCGAGCATTTTACTTGCAAAAAGCAAAAAATTGACTTTTTTTTTTTGGTATTTTGCAATATTCTTGAGCTATGAAATGATATTTTCATTAATTTTTTCATCGTTTTACAAAACTTTCTTCTTTTGAATAATGTTTTTGTTTTGTCACATCTTTAAAGCTGTAAAATGACTTTTCCTGTAGGTTTATTCATCATTAGGAAATTAAAAATTTGCTATTTACGTCCTGATTTGACTATGTGATTCCGTAAATTTTTATTTAAAGCGTGGTGAGGGGAAGGGGTAAGTCAAACCAATATTTGAATTTGTGATGTGTAGTGTGGGGTAAAATTTGAAAAAATATTTCACAAAAACAATAAATTTTTATTTTACTTCATTTTTTTGCTCGTTCTCCCTTCGGTCTCCGTTTCATAGACCAATATTTTTTTTCGAAACCCAGTGATTAAATTTTCAAAATTAAAAAAAAAAAATACATTTTCAATCATCAAAAGTTGGATTTGATTTTGAAAAAAATTGATCTATTATCCCATTTACTGAAAAGGCTTCTAGGCTCAAAAGCCCATTTAATTTCTAGGTTCGTAAACTTCTCAGCCCTTGTCTTTGGGAATTTAAAAAGGTGCCTACGGTCAAGATAGATGATTTGACCCTGCCCTCAGATTTTTAAAATTATCATGGAACATTGTCAAATAGTTGCGAAATGACCTTAAAACGATGTGGTAAAAATTTCAGCCTACCAACTTGATTTTTTAAATTTGCAAAACTCACCTAAAGTTCAAAAGTTTCAAATATTTTTTTGAAAAATTTTTCAAAAATATGAATTATGTATATTTGAACTCAAAATGATCATTGGCGACAAGTTTCCATCATTATCCCTGTTTTCAATGGGTTTTAAAAAAGTCACTTTTAAAATTTTTTCAAGATTTTTAAAAAAATTATGAAGGAAATTTTTTTTTTTTGAAAAACACCTTCATGAAATGGATGTAGGACGTCGATTTTAGACGGTTCAGTGCAATATTTAAATTTTATCCTTAAACATTTTTTTTTTTTTTTTTAAATTTTTATTATACTGGGCGTGTATAATTTCAAGA
>FIZR01026043.1:0-13614 GCA_900060175.1 Ferrisia virgata
AAAAGGGGGGGGGGGGGGGGGTTGAAACCTCCCTCTCCGAGCGTACAATCTTGCTAAAAACCCTAAAAATGATTTTCATTGTCTCCTCACATCTGCCAAAGGTCGATTCACTGTAATATCTAGAGTTTCTTTGTTAATGTAATAGAGGAAATCAGGCTGAAAAAAGAGTAAGAACGGTAGAATGTGCAATTCTTGAAGGATTTTCAACTCTACCGGATAATTCATATTTCAAAAATCTTATTACATGGTAGTAAACGTTGTTGTTTTTTTTTCTTTTTTTGTTTCAGAACATTGAAAAATTACGCAAACTTTATTCCAGCGTTCACGACATAGATTATTATGTAGGTGGGTTGCTTGAAAATAAATTACCAGGCACAATGACCACTCCTTCGTTTCACTGTGTCATAGCAGAAGCATTTTACAGGTACAAATTTGCTGACCGATTTTTCTACGAATTTGATGAATATCCAGGAGCATTTTCACCAGGTAACTTCAATATTAATTTCGATTTGAATCAAACTACGTAGGAAGCCTAATACATACCTACCTAGTCAATTTTTACTAATTCAATATTTTTTGGTACAGCACAATTGGATTCTATACGCAAATTCTCATATTCAACTCTAGTTTGCTTAACTGGTGATAATATAAAATATGCCCAACGTGATGGATTTAAGTTGATCAATTCGACGTGAGTTAAATTTTTTAAATTAATTTTTTTCATGAGAAACATTGCCTATGAAAATATTACCTATTTAACGAGAAATTAATTTATTTCTAGCTCGAATCCGTTACAATTCTGTTCAGATATAATTAAGGAAACTTATAATTTGGATGCATGGATGTAGTAACTAGCCACCTTTATTGAATATGTATCAGCAGATGGGCATAAGCTTACAAAGCGCCATGTTTGATTGATAACCTTACGCAAAATTTTGAATAATATGATACCTACCTAAGTACCTTTGTATAATTCAGTTCATCATTTACTTAACAATAATTGGTGTACCTAAAGAAAGATTATTAAAAGGCTAAAGAAAAAAATACTTAATACCAAAATGTTTATTTATTTATTTTTTTCTGAAGAATGCTCGTTGATTTACATTTGATTCAAAATAGCGTTATGCATAGTTTATCATTAACAGCCCAACAGGTGTTTTTGATATTACACCTGTAAAATCATAAATATCGTTCTTTTGGATTTAATACGAATTTGCTTGACTTTGAAATAAATTTATTATAGAATTGCAAGATGCTCAAATTCTATTTTAATAAATTTTGCATGTTCAGTTGTCCATCATAAAAAATCGTATGGGAAAGAAAAAGTCCAAACATAGTTTCACAAGTGGAGAATATGAGCTCTTCGAATTTTGAATTATTAATTTTTCGAAAAATAAATTTTTTAAATCTGTATAGTTCTCGTAATTGGCAATTTATTTACCTACCAATTACCAAGCATTTCCTCTGGGAAGATTAAGCACTTCATATTCTGTTTCCCAAGTAACATCTCTCAATAAATTAATTGATAGAATTAGTTTATAGGTAATCGTTTGCTTAACATTTAATTTATTGGTTTTCACATACTTCACTGCTTCTTGTAAAGTTTCGTTGTCTTCCTGCATGATCAATATTATCAGCGCTATTCCTTTATGATTAACAATGACTAATTTTGCAGTGTCTGGATAACTGTCATAAAAATCACGTTCTAGCATTTCTCCGATCTCAACTGCTTCATTTTCAGCTACTGCCAGGTATAAAATCGATCGTAATTCAAACGGTAGACCGCCTCGTTTAGGCATATAATCAGAATAATTGTGAACCATCATTTGGAATACTTGACTTGCAGTTCGTATA
This sequence comes from Ferrisia virgata, assembly GCA_900060175.1. NCBI lineage: Eukaryota > Metazoa > Arthropoda > Insecta > Hemiptera > Pseudococcidae > Ferrisia > Ferrisia virgata. The sequence goes on from FIZR01026043.1 coordinate 1,855, forward strand.
AATTTGTTCCACTCATGATCGCAAACAGCTTCCGACTTTATTATATCCGATATACTATCGTTAATTGATTTCAATTCCAATTTGGTAATGTTTACGTGCTCTTCATACCACGTTGATAAATATTTTTCGATATCTTTTTTTACTTCCTGGTTAGGAATACGATAAAAATTTATTTTATGAGTATAGCTAAGGTAGCCGTATTCGAACATCAGGGCGAGAAATGTTAATACATCGAAACTACCGATATCATCAAAATCTCTATCGACTAGATTTTTAAAAGCAACGAGTTCGTTTCCATAATTATTATGCATGTGTTTGACGTAAATGATTTTTTCGTGAAGAAGTTCTAGAATAAATTTTCGAAATTCACTTGCTTTCATGAATTTCTCTAGGAACTTGGCTACTAGTTTAGTTGCTGTCCAATAACCGAAGGTATTCGATGATCGTTCCGTAGCGTTCATTGTATTGATTAGATACGATGTGACAGAATAAGGATTGAATATAGTTTTTTCTGTGATTGTTCGTACGGGTAGGTTACCCAAAGCTGTATATCCGTTATAATACTTTTCTATTTCATGCTGTTGATCAGTTTGCAAACGTTGCAGTAATTGATTTACATCTTCGTTTGTGAAACCGAAATAGAAACTAAAAAGTGGACAGCTCAAGAAACGATGATGACTGATGGTTTTCGTGTTTTGAAAATAAAAATTGTATAAAATTCCATTGACACCTGTTATTATAGCAAATTCTACGTAGGAATTTTTGTGTTCGAGTAATTTACATATCATTTTTTGTACAACATTAATTATTCGATCTGAGTCAAAATTAGGAGTAAACATTGCTTCATTGATTACTATATCGTAATCATCGATCAAAATAATAACTTTTTTCTGAAAATATGTGTACAAAATCTCAGATAATTGCAGTAAGCTCTCAGTAATCTCATCCTCGTTTAAATTTTTTTGCAAAATTTTCTTTAGAAAAGTTATCTGTTCCTCGATTAGTGAATTTTTTTCTATTAAATTTTCTGCAGTAAGTCGATCCAATAATAACCATTGATAACTTTTGATGCTTTCCTTCAATGCAGAACATATTTCTCGAAGGATTTTTTCAATTGTTAAATTTTCCATTTGCATCGCACTGAAACTCATATTCAATAAAATAACAGGATATTCGGCTAAATGCTCTTCGATCAAATATTTATGCTGAGAGATTTTTAAAGATGTGTTTGTGAAAAGTTTATAACTTGATGATTCTTTTTTCTCAGTCACGATTCCGCTACTAATGTCCATTTCGGAGAATTTTTTTATCATGTCAAGATTAATGCTTTTTCCGAATAATTTTGGGCACGTGATCATCATGTAAGGTGTGTTCTTACAATTTTCAAATACTGTTTTGATCATTGCTGTCTTATCTACGAAGTGTGTAGTTGATATCAATTTTTCGAATCGACTCGATGAAATTTCAGAAACATGGTATAGCAATAGAACATATCCTAGAAAAAGTGCCTCCTTCAATAGCATTTCTTGTTTGTTATGAAGAAAATAATTCAAAAAGATTTAATTTTTCATTAGGTTTAGTTTATTCGAGGTATCGCTAGATTTTCTTCGTGAATTGCTCGAAAATAAATGTTTATTGGGTACTCACTTATTACTTGGAGTAGGCACCTATCTACGAGTGCAGTACTACCAAATTCTTATGGTTGGGTTATCCATAAAACATGAAAAAATACTTCAAAAGTTTAGAATCACACTTTTACTCATTGAGTATAGACCTAACTACAAAACGAAATTGAATTTTGTATCATGCAACTTGAAAGATCCGAAGCTTGATCAACTTCTATCAATTAAGATAATGATAATACTTTTTAGTGGCCTAATTTCTTCAAGTTGAATGGGAAAACGGAAGTAAGAAATGTGAAACGTTAACTATGTATATTTTATTCAGATCTTATTTTTCAATGAAATATCTTCCTTACGTTCATTTTTGGAGCAAGATTATTTTGGTTTAAAACACAAGTACTTGAAAAAAAACAATTTTTACACATTTACATTAAAAAATATTTTTTTTTCGCAAAAAAATTATGTGGAAAATTGAAATGTAAAGTCGAAGAAAAAAAAGAAAAATATTTCGTTAATGTGCAAAGTATCCTAGAATCAGATAGACAGATGGGCTCGACAAGACGACACTGCAGAAGAGCTTCATAATATTCTCTCCAGGTTCGTTAGCTGACATCACCTTTCATTCACTTTTCTTATCAGCAACATTTTTTGTGTTTTTTCGATTCATGACTTGCATGTTTCGACAGCGATAATTTTCTTAATTTCGGGAAAATGAAAACGTTTTAATTCAGTTTGAATGATTCGGTCCACGGAGTATAATCGTTTGTAAAATGTCCGAGCTCTTGAAAAATTTAGAAGAAAATGAACATCAGGTATATTTGGAGGTAACCGACATTTTATTAAGAATCATCGATAATGTCTTGAATTCGCCTCGGAATCCAAAGTACAGAAGATTACGCTTGGGTAATGATATCGTATCGAATAAGCTAATACCAGCCATTGGTGCCATGGAATGTTTATTTCACTTGGGATTTGAAGAGGTAAATTTGCTCTTTTACGTCAATGAGTAGAGGCAAATTTTAATGTACATTGTATTTGTAGGCTGACGATGCGTTAGTATTACCTGAGACTGTATCTCTGGATAGGCTGAGAGAATTCAAAACTGCTATCAATGTTAGTCGTAGAAAATACGAACGTAAATTGAAAGACTGCGTGAATGTAATACAAAGAGTAAGTATTTTTACGTTCTGTTCTTTGCAAGATGTATACCTTTGAAGTTCGCACACCGTGTTTTTTCTCTCAGAATCAGACCTTTAATTTCTTGCAAGAGCTACGTAATTTATCGAAACAAGTTCTTTTATACGAAGATGAGAAACTACAACAAGCAGCACGAGAAAAAATGCCCTTAGAAGAATTGAAAAGAAGACGCGATGAAAATGTTAGCAGAACGAGTTCGGCTTATGAAATGGAATTTGGTCTTTTATTCGAATTAATCGTGTGGTTTAAAACGGAATTTTTCAAATGGATGAATAACCCGACGTGTTCAAAATGTAAATCATCATCTACCTTTCAAGGATATAGTAAAAATCCGGCCAATTTTATTGAAACAACTAGAATAGAGGTTCGTGTGAATATGTGGGAAAACTTAATATGCGTTCAATTAAAACATTACTAATACATTGCGATGAATTTTTTTTAATTAGGTTTATAATTGCGATAAATGTAAAGATCGGTTACTTTTTCCAAGATACAACAACCCCGCTCAATTGCTAGAAACGCGAATTGGAAGATGTGGCGAGTGGGCTAATTGTTTTACATTATTCTGTCGAACTATTGGTTTAGAAGCTCGTTACGTTTTGGATAAAACTGATCATGTGTGGACTGAGGTAATGTTTTGTATTTTTATTTCTTGTACTGTGATAGCTAATATTAATCGGTTTTTACCGACAGGTTTATTCTCAAACATTGAAACGTTGGGTACATTGTGATCCGTGCGAAGGTGCCATCGATACGCCATTAATGTATGAGAAAGGCTGGAATAAAAAAATTTCCTACGTTATTGCCTTTTCAAACGAAGAAGTTCAAGATGTCACTTGGCGATATACAGCTCAATTCGCTGAAGTACGATCTAGACGATTTTTATGCCACGAAGACGATCTATTGAGACTAATTTTCCAACTGACTAATGAATTGTGAGAATACTTCGTATTATAAAGTTTTATAATTTCAGATTCTAATTGTTTTTTTTTCTTCATTTTTTTAAATTTATAGACAGACATCACTTTCACCAGATCGTAAAAAATATTTAGACACCAGGCGTGTTGCTGAATGTGTTGAATTTCTTACACCACCTCACTCTGATAAACAATTCGGTGGTCGAACTTCTGGTTCATTAGCCTGGCGTATCAGTCGAGGAGAAAGTCGATCTAAAAATAAAGTATCGGTCGAATGGAAACCAAATGAAATTGAATTACAACGAAAACAGTAAGTATTGCAGTATACCTTTTCTAGAAGTATTTTGATTCCTTCTACAAGATTAATCATATTTGAACTTCACAGATTTAGACTAAAATATTCAACTGCCTTGGATCGATACTACAGAGTTGAATCTGATGAAGTGATAGAAGGTTGGAGTAACGGAGTATTCGACGAAAAATCAATGTATCGAAAAGTTGAGCACGATTGGAAGACTTGTTATTTGTGTAGAATAGGTAAAGAATTTATCAATTTAAACGTAATTAATCACTTTTAAAATGTTAATTTTTTTTCAACTTTATTTAGAGGGTACTAATGATGCCATGATTAAATGGAAATTCACCACGCGAGGCACTGAATACGTTATTGATTTAATTAAAATCTCCTATTCTTCCGTAATTTTTCAAAATGGATATGTTCGATGGATTTTATGTGACGAAGAAACATGTCTTCCGTTGAAAGCTGGTCAGTTGTGTTTTCGACTACAATGATAAAGTGTATAAATTATTTCCATTACCTTTATTGTTATAAATATTTTTTGGCAGAAAAAACTTTGCTAGAATCTAAAGCATTTAGTGGCTCAACTGAAGTATCAATATCGGCTACGTTAAGTGGAGGCAATGGTTATCAAGCTTGGCAGCACGCTCAGTTATTCCGTCAACCAAACGACAGCAACGAATGTCCTTTCGAATTATTTGTCACATTTACAAAGAAAACGAAATGATGAAGATTTCAATCAGTAGTTTTTCTGTAGATTAAGATATAGAGTATCAGTCGAATTATACTTTCTTCATTCCGCACGATCGTATTACATGTATTTTGTGATTTTGTATTAAGTTTTATATTATTTACCTACGTTCCGTTATCATCTTGTGTCCCACCTTTTAGTAATTTAGTGCACGAAGTCTATTCGTGAATTATTTTCCTCCTATGTTGACAACCTTTTTTTTTTTGCATTTGTTAGTTTTATTTTTCGTGTGTACTGTGAATTATTTTGTAAACCTGATCGTCATTTTTACTTATTTGTTCGTGGGTATTGTTACCAACAGTACGGAACACATTTTGTAAATTTATCGACTAATTTTCTGCCTACCACTGTCCTTTTCTAATTATTTATCAATATTTATACGAGATCTGTGCTCTGAAGAATTTTAATACTTGGGAAAATTCGAGTGCATTTTCTCGTAAATTACTATTTTATATTCAGAGGACGTGTTCCACTGTTGACTGCTGAAATGGTTAGAAGTAATATTTATTGCAATTATTATTCCATAATTGAAATTATTTTTAAATAAATTTTTACATTATTGTTTACCATTTTCAACGGAACAGTCTGTTACTGTTCGCGTATTATATTGTAACTTTTTTTAATTCGTTTTTTTTTTTTCGGTATGAGAGATGATAATGGCGTACTGCATTATAAAGAAAAACATAAATATTGATTTAACATTTGGATATTTGTTTGATTATTTGTGGTTTATATTCATTCGAAATTAGTTCTGATTTTCATTCTCGAGATAATCTTTGAGTTGATACACGACAAAAGGTTTTAGATTGATAAAATTCTGTAGCAACAAATCGAGATACGTACATTCGTTTTACATAGTTTTACGGGATCAAACAAGTCCAAACATTATAAGTCATAAGAGAAATTAGGAGCACAAACCGACATGAACGTACAGATTCTATCCTAACGGAGTAACGATATCTTGTTGGTAAAATAAAATCTGTGCTGTGCTTTACAATATGTTATCAAGCTGGCGTGAGAAATGATAAGTACACTGGTGAAGATAATTCTTGCAGGTTAACACACAATTGCAACCGTAAATTAATGGTGAATGGTGCCTGTAAAAATATAATTTTATAGTCAGTCATCTGCACTGATGATTAACTGTATAATGAAGTTATCATTAATTTATCAAAACATAGCTGTCGTCAATTGAGTTTACTTTGCATTGTAAACCGAAACAATTTAGAGAAAGATCTGTATGCAATTATTAGCCTGATTTTTTGTGTCATACTGTTAGTGAAACCTAAGCTATTACACTCTATCGACGAATGGTGGATGAGGGGGGGGGGATATCAACTAAATCCGTTTTGGGGTTCCAGAAGACCATTGAGACCATTTTCTGCTCAGTCAGCTATTTATTTTTATTTTTAATTATTTTTAAATTATGTTTTTCTCCCGAACATTAAAATAATTTAATCCGCTCGATACTGACCAAAATCACTCAATTCAGTTAGTCGACTTAGTTTGATGACGGATTAGGTGTGGGGAAGGGGATGACCTTGGGTCAAAATTCAGTTTCGTCTCATTTTGAGGGAAGAGGTGCTGAGAGGCCAAAAACGCAAAACTTGCCCCGTTTTGAGTCAATTAATCGAGAATTAAAAGTTGTATAAAATATCTAAAAATCAACCTCCTAAGTCAATTAGGAGGGAAGATATGGGGGATTTTTCCCTTTTTAACCCTGAAAAAGGGCTGTTCCTCCCCTGTCGCCTCACCAAATTGAGCTAGGAAGTTAAAATTTGATATGTACGTTCAGTCGGGGCCCTAGATATGCATTTTGAGGGTTCCGACTTTTTAGCTAAATTCCCCCCCCCTCCCATAACCTCAAAAAGTGGGGTTTTGATCGATTTTTCTTATTTTTTCATTTTTTGAGTTTGTTCCTCGCATAACTCCTCTCCAAATTGAGCTAGGAACTTGAACAGAGATATATACTCTTGATGGGTATTCTAGATGGGTCGTTTTTTCTTATTTTTTGAGTTCGTTCCTCGCATAACTCCCCTAAAAATCGAGCTAGGAACTTGAAATTCGGTACGTACATTCAGTCTAAGAGACCTAGATGTGCCTTTGGGGGGGGGGTCACGACTTTTCAACTCCATTGTCGCCCTTCACAGCCTCAAAAATGTGGTTTTATGCTCGTTTTCCCTTATTTTTTGAGTTTGTTCCTCGCATAACTCCCCTGCAAATTGAGCTAGGAACTTGATGTTTTTTTTTTTTACTTTAGCATTCTTAAACTTTAGCTAAGCTCATGTCAACGTTCATAAATGAAGAATTATAAAGTTCAATAATTCATCCGGAGTATTGGACTTGATTAATCATACATTGGGTGGAACGATTTCTGATGTGCTTGAATAAAATGATATTATGGAAAAATAATTTATTAAATTTGAATGTAACGTCGTGTAAACATAGTAAAACAAATAATATAAAATTAAAAACTAACATAGGTACATCCTATTTGTGTTTTCTAAAAACTGTTCCATTATCACTGATTAAGTTCAGTGGCAAAATTAAAAAAGAAAAACGACATCGACTCGATGTAAGTAATTCATACTAATTCACATAATTACGCTAAACATAGATCGGAAATATCTATCCCGTTTCCTTACAATCTGCTGAAATTAATCGATTTTGATTTTATACAAAGATTGCTCTTATCAGCATACATACAGCATTATTTTTCATTTATCAGAATTCTTCAGAGGTGTCTTAGCAATTTACCCTGACAAACAAATTAAATCATGGGTTCATTAAGTTGAGATGCTCTTTCACACATTGCAAAATATGTTTTTAATCTTTTTATATTAAAAAATTAAAGGAATGAAAATACACGAACTACACATGTGGTATTTTATGTGTTAAATGTATCGTCAACTACGAAGTAGATAATTTCAGTAAAATTTCTACATTTTAATACTTTTATGTTCTAAAATCCGGAGGGATGAAACAAAAAAATTAAACGTAAGTAGTTCCTAAATATAGATTTAAAAATATTTAGATAAATAAATAGGTAGTTATAATTGAAGATCTACCTACATTATAGAATGAATTGCTATTAAACAACCTAAGTATATTCAATTTTAAAGTACTTGCCCACATAAATTGTAATAAGTACCTACGTAATTTTTCTTTTTGCACAAATTCTTGAAAATTTCTGAATAAGTAATATGTTATAAATTTTTTCACGAAAGAAGAGATATTTGTTGTGAGAGTACAACATCTATTTCTAAAAAATACATAACCGGTATGTCACGATATTGATGACTATAGATTTACAAAATCCGTGCGAAAAAGTACTTAATACGTATAGGTATTTATTTAACATTTAAATGGGAATACTGGTCGAAACGTCGAATTAAACATCTTTAAGAGCCACCAAACCAACACGATTATAGTACACGTACAAAAACCAAAAATGCAAAAAAAAAAAGTTAAATAAAAAACAATTGAAACGAAATAAAAATACAAGGAGCGCGCTACAAGGGAATAAATATACAAAACTGTGGCATATACATTCAAACTACAAAATGCCTATAGGTATCAGATAAGTATAGGTAAATATATTCAATCGACAACCACAAATTGGTCCAAAGAAAACAAAATACGTAATGCCGATCATACATCTACATATCTAAGAAAATTTATTGGTATGGTTGTTGATTTGTTCGGTTGCTGAATTAGCCCATTGTTTCATGTTATTCATTGCTCCTTCAGACATTACATTCAGTTTAGGATTCATTTTTCCCAGAGACTGAAAAGTATCATAAAAATAAATGTAGTCTACGTATAAGTAAAATTTATAGTTCAATACTAGAAAGGAATGTATTCGTGCATTTGTACGTATCGCATTCGATCTTGTGTCTTCGGCACACTTACCGAGTACAAAGGTAAGCAGATATCTGAAATCCATCGAATCTGCAGCTGAGGTAATTCATGCTGACGTTCGCGATCCATCAAAGCTTGCGGTTGGATTTTTAATTCATTTCGTTCTTTGTCTCCTTGAACTAAAAACTCATCTGTAACTAATCTAGCAACACGTTGCTGTATTGACCAAGGTTTGGTAGACGCAGCGATGTCGGAAGCGGTCATCAACATACTACGTAGCATATCGCGATGCTCATCCACATCCCAACTGTATTTATGCGATTCGACTAAAGAGAAGAATTGTGGACGTAATCTGGAACACGAGTATAAAAATAAAGACAATCGAAACCCTAAGAAGGTCGTATTTTCAACAAAAGAAAAACTTATTATTTTAATACTTACTGAAAATAAGTCGAGAGATCAGTTGCTAAAATACTATGTTTTAATACTTTCATTACGTAGGAGTAATTTTCAGCCGACAATGACGAAAAGATATTTAAATCCTGAAGAAAAAAAAAAGACATGCAAACATTATAATAATTTCTACAAACCTACCACCTACGCCAACGATACCACAACTTTAAACTTTATTACATTTTTATTTTATCATTAGGAATATTTTTTTTTTTTTTTTTTTCTGAAACAAAGTTGACGTAAATATTTGTCGCAAGACTAACGTATCTCTACATATTCACGTGTAATACCACACAGAAAAGTAAATTAATCGTAGGCGACTTTTTTCTACCTGTAAACAATATACCTACGAGCATACCAACAAACTTCGTATTCGTCAACGAAACAGTTCAATGCCAAACAGAGTGAAAAATTTGTTATCGTATTTCACGTAGCTACCTACAACGCATAAGTTTTCAACTTGAATAAACTTTCCCACAATTGCAGGTATAATAACTCGACCAAACTTTACAAAAGTGGGGTGAAAAAATTTCACTATGCTTTATAACGTTCAACTTTGAATGAGAAAAAAAAACGGTTCAAGTTGTAACGTGTACTATTCCGGTATATATTCCGAATCAGAAAGCTGGTATCGTCGTGCTCGCAGATAATTTTATATGAGCTGTAAAGCTTTCTTCGAAGAAGAACATAATAATGAATCCGATTAAACTTACTTCCGAGCTTAATATCATAACAGCTTGATTGAAATGGTGGTGTTCCATTGTGTTGGTGCTGCCGTACAAAAGAACTAATGCTGATCCGGCTCTACAATGAAGGAAAAAAATCATTTAAGTATAAACGAAAAAATTAAAATTATTTTTATTTAAAGTGTGCGTGCGTTGTTATTTTTATTTTTATTTTTTTTTTTTCAGAGAAAAAACTCACTTTTGCTGGAAGGCGTTGTTTGTACCTCGATGATCCAAATCGTGACAGAGACAGCCTACGAACATACCAAATACTTCTAAATCACTAAATGTCCCTTTCATTTCGCAGCCCTGTAAATGTTCACACAATTAGAAATTTTTGCTCAACGATGGAATAAAAATCTTAGTATTGAAATATCGTAAAAATATACGTAAGCTTATTTAAGTTAACTTGTAACAATAATTACTGGCGCGCAGATACCCGTGTAATACTTATTTCATAGCAACGAAGAGTAATTGATAGCAAATTTATGGAGGCGACTTTCTACTCCTAATTTTGAAATTACCTAACGTCATTACGCCTAAGGTTCATTTGTAAAATTGATTTGTTTAATATTATTTGCCAAGCTGCCTAAATTTCGAAAATATTTTAAAGAAAGAAGAAAAAAAATGCTGACTGAGGTCAAATAAATTGAATGAAAAGACTTTGTACATTAGAACTGTACAATAAAAATTCTTTAATCTCAAATAAAAATTGATTGAAGCTTACAATTATTAAAAATTAAAAATCTTTCTATTTAACATATAACTACACATAATTCATCCGAAAACCAGTAGATATGCCGAAATGCAAACAGCAGGAGGTACAAAATTGCAGTAAAATTTGCTTACAAACGCAATGAGATCACACAGAAAGTAGGAGCATATGGTTGACCAGAGTCTGCTCTGAAAGGACTAGGAAACTCGCAACTTTTGCGATTCCCAGTCTCTATTTTGAACGAGTCTTTTAAGGAGAGCGAGTCTCTGTTTCGAGTCCTAATATTTCTGTTTTTCTTTTTTGTCAAGTCTATTGAGAGTGGTTTACATATGTGTATTGGTAACCATTTTTCTTTTTTCAACGTTTCCTCTGTCAGTTTAATTATTCTACGTTTAAAAATATGCTGTAAGTTATTGTTGGTAGAAAAAAGAATGATAATAATTAAAAGACTCGCAAAAAAGAGATTCTCAAAGACCCGGAGTCGCAATTTCCAAGGACTTGGGCGTTAAGAATCGAAGTTTCAATTTTCAGAGACTCCGGTCAACTCTGAGTAGGAGTCGACGAAGTCGCAATCTAGTGGTTAGATAATGATAAGTAACATAGTTTACTGCATTGCGTTTCAACACAAGTGTCTAGACCCTGAAACTCCTCGAATTCTTATCAAGTATTTTGGACGTTTGTTTACACTTAGGGACTTGGCGTTTTTTTGACATTTAATTACACTATGAACATCCGATCAATTTTTATTCCTGAAGACGTAAGGCAGAACCAGAAAAAGAGTAAATGATACTTAACGTTTCACTTTCTAGTTACTTTCAGTGTTATCAAAGTTTAACTTTGAGGTTACCTTCTAACACCACTTTTTAAAATTCAGTATAAGGCGACGTTTCCTTCTCGTATTCCATTTGTTTGTAATTTTACCATCATTTCTTCAGTTACTTATTCGTTATTAAATTTTTAAGAATTTTCTTTCCAGTTACGTTTAGTTTTAGGTTATAAGAGTATCAAAATGGTTACCTTTTAGCACCAAATTTTTGTAATTTTTAAGATGAATTTTTGTTTGTTTTACTTTCCTATTTCTTGTGATGTTACTTTTAAATTGAAACGAAGTCAATTAACTTGAAATTGTTTATCAAAATCCGTTTTGAGGTCCTACAAGACCATCGTTACCATTTTTGAGCATATTAGATATTTACCCCCCCCCCCCCCCCCCCCCCCCCC
>FIZR01026051.1:0-15533 GCA_900060175.1 Ferrisia virgata
TTTTTTTTTTTTTTTTTTTTTTTTTTTTTTTTTTTTTTTTTTTTTTTTTCGTTAAGGAAATATTGATTAAAATTTTTTACAAATGTATAAAATCGTAATTTTTCTTTATCGACGAAGAGTATTAGACGTAATACATGTGATAGGAACGATTTGTTTTTATTTTTATTTTTTCTCTGACCATTGCATTTGTACTGTGAAATTTTTTGTACGGTTGAACGAGTTCGTCGAGTAACTAGGCATTGCGTATTAAAAAAACACGCTCGAGTAACTTATCGAATAAATTTGCCGCTTTAAAAAATCACAACCGATGGTATTAAAATTATGAATGAAATATATACGAGTAAAAAGGTTAACAAGTGCCTAATGTGAAGGATAATTTGTAAATTAATGGAAATTTGTTTCAGTCGTACTATTAGGTCCTTCTTTATCCCTTCTATCTGTAGGTGGTTTCGAAGTACTCGCATTTCATTACGTTATTACGTATTCATTATTGATTGTTACAGTTTACTTATTAAGGAATGATTTTATTCTGGCACCCTCGTTTTTTCCTTTTTTTTTTTCTTTTAGTAATGTTTCATCGACATGTTTTCTTTTTTTTTTTTTTCTACCCGAAAGGAATTATGAAAATTAAATTCATCTATGTCAATAAAATGTTGAATGATGGCAGCACGAGCGTTTGAAGTCGATTTTTTGGATTGGTTTTTTATTTTTCATTGTATACGATGAGAAATTTTGGACTGCTTTAGGGTGCAGTAATGGCCGTTCACGGCGTTTTATACGATTTACCTAGAATTAACGAGGTATAAAGATGATTTATTGGATGAGGTTTCTTATGTTTGGTGGGTAATTCAATCTTGTGTCGCAATTAAAATCGTAAGGGTGGTTATGGTTATTGATGTGTGTGATGACGTTTCCTTTAATCGTACATCTTGTTTGGGGTCGAAAATGAAACACTGTGGTGATAACCGTTCGTATCTTGGAAATTTATGAGGCTGTTTTGTTGAGATTTATACTTATGTATAGAAGTAAAATGCTTGCTTATTCGGTAAGCAGGAGTAGTGAGTAGAACAAGTCGAGTTACATTTAGGTATTAAGCTAGGTGGTCTAATTTGTGGTTAAGGTTGATTCCTTATTTTGAAACGTTTCAATTTTCCTGTTGATTTTATAACGCTACGAAATGTGAATATTATCAGGGCCTGTAACTATCTACTGAGTCGTAAAAGTTATGAAAATCATGAATTTAGTTTAAAAATTTCTCTTCAAATTATGTGTACGTATTACCTATTAGACCTAAATATTTATGTGAACTTTTTCGTTGTATTTCCTAAAACTTTAACCTTATGCGAAAGCTATAGGATAGCTAAGTGATCCTACGAGCTCTGATTTTACATGCGAAATACAAAAATTTATACATATTTGGAGAGGTTGTTTCATTTGAATGGCATTTTATATAGTTTTTCTTACTCATTTATAGGTAGAGATGGCAAGGGAGTAGGGGAGGAGGGGATTAATACCCTCAAACGTTGGGCTACCCCCTCCCCCGCCTCCAATGTTTTTGAGAAAATTTATCAAATTATAGTTTGTACAACGAAAATAGTGAAATATTATTTTTTTAGTTGAAAAATGCAGTTGAATACATTTTTTTGGACCTTTCACACTTAATTTTACACATATTTTTTTAGCCCTCGCTTCACTCGGGTCAAAAGGGTAACCTAAATATAAATATGTCAATACCAAAGTATAACCTTTTTTTTTAGATAATGAAGGTGGAGGGTTCAAACCCCTTTAAAAAATATTGACCTCTATCTGCTTATGCAGCCATTCATATTTTTATTTATTTTTTTTCATTTATGGAAAATTAAATTAGTATTATTAGTGTTTTTCTCTAATCAATTTATATCCTCAAAAAGTCAAATTAACGATTTTTTGAGTTTTTTTATTTTTATAACTTTGAAATGACACTTTTAGAATTTTTTTGGAAATATTTTACTACCTACATTGAAGAATTTTCTATTTTTTTTTAAAAAAAAGGATTTTGTTCAAATTTTCTTATATAATTTTTTTTTTATAACTTTACGCTTTGTTAGTGATATATTAACGAGTTTCGAAGATATTTTCCTTTTTTTACACAAGGTGTGAAATAAAATAATGATTTTCTTCAGTTTTTTGATTTTTTCAACGATAAAATGAAAATTTAAACGAAATTTCTCTTTAATTTTTTCCCTTAAAAGCAAAAAAAAATCAAAGTGTTCCGAATATTTTATTTTTCAGATTTTTGAGTTGTAAAATCATATTTTTTAATCAAATTTTTCGTAACGTTATAGTTTTTAAATATTTTTTGGATTGACCTGTCGAATGATATTTTATGTTATTTTACTTATCAATTTACGCCTAATGAGTGGAAAATTTATGTTTTTTTAAGCCTTTTTTCAGTTAATCTGAAAATATTATGAACAATTTTTCCACTGGGTGTTCAACAGGTTGTGAATGTAACGAAAAATTGAAAAACTGCTCTTTGAACAGTCCGTTGTCGAATACACTCAAAATTGAAAGGTTTTCGCCTGTCATAATCATCATTCTGCTTGACCAGTAGTATAAAGGTTAATAGAATTGCATACTCGGTTCGCCGCAAAAATAAATTATCAAATTGTTACGAAGAAACACAAGTTCTCGAAATAAATACAGGAAAGATTTCTTGCTAAGTCTGATGTATCAACGTGTGTGATTTTCCGTATAAGAGGAAGGGAGGTAGGGATTCGGTCAATATGTTCAGTTTTTGGATGTTACTAAAAATATTTCGAGAGGTAGTGCAAAAGTTATTGAAAATGTAGTGATTTTCTTCCCTCACACTTCGTTAGGAACCCTGTTCCATTGTTTTATGTTTTTTTAAATATTTTTTCAAGTTTTTGATTTATAAAATGATGTTTGGTTTATTTTTTCATGTTTTTCTGTGAATTGACATTCAACACGATTCTGAGCCTGATTTTCTATATCATATTGTCAATGAAAACCAGGCTATTACGGTCTATCGACCTACGGTGCAGGAGAAAGTATCAACAAATTCTATTGTGTGGTCCTAGGAGACCATTATGACCATTTTTGGCTTTGGCAGATGTTTATTTTTATTTATTTAAACATTTTTTCCCCCCCCCCCCTCCCCCAAACTGAAAATTATTTGCTCAGCTCAGTACCGATAAAAATCCATAAAACTCAGGAAATTAGCTTCGATTGGCAGTTTGATTTGATATTCTGGAATGGAAATGATCTCGGGTTAAAATTCAGTCATGTCCAGATGTGGGGGAAAGGTTTCTGAGGGGCTAAAATTGCAAACATTTTTCTTTTTGAATCAATTGAGAGACAATCTAAAATTGTACAACTTATCTGAAAATCAATCGATTTCCCTCCTTTTTGACCTTGAAAAAGGCTGTTCCTCCTCTATCCTCCCTCAAAATTTGAACTAGGAAGTTGAAATTTGTTATGTAGTTTCATTAGGCGCGATAAATGTGCCTTTTGGGGATTCCACTTATTTTATTCAATAGGCAATCCTCATGTCTGCAAATAAGTAAATTTGCTTGGAAAGATGGTTGTATGCTGTATAATTGTATGTGCCGTCAATAATTAAATTACATAATATCGAAATTTATAACGTAAATGTTATATTTATGTAACTATAGAAAGGTGATAAAGCCTACTTACTGGATTTTTTATCATTTTTCCACGACGACCCTTTATTCTCACCGAATTTCTGTTCTGATTTGTTTATTTGATTTATGTCAGATCCTCCCATGTCTGAAATGCAAAATAAAAGTAGGTACATTGTTGAAAATTATTTTTAAATTCGTTTTCTAGAGACTGTTGAGTAAGAGTAAAACTTGTCTCGAAATATCACTCTTAACTAAAACTTACATTTTTTATTCTTATCTCGATTTTTGTTATAACTATTGTGCGTATCGTTTTCGTCCAAATCTGCATTCGCATCTGTAAGTAAAAATATTATATACGTTATTCCACCTACGTTGAATTTTTTTTTTTTTTTTTTTCAGCTTGAGCCTTTTATTATACGACGTATCACATCTTGTTATTAGATTATAATGATGAAATACCACAATACGAAAGCTACATAATATACACATGCTTTTGAATCGAGTGCGGTGAATAGTGCTCAAACATGGTTACAACAAAATGCACAATGCGGATAGATTTTTTTTTATCGTTAGTCATCTTGTAATTCAATTGTGATCTTTGTGATGTGCTAATGGATACTAGAAATTTCATCCAGGACTATAACTGTATTATTATGGTGCTGTAAAAGTACCTACATATATATATATACATATAAATGCACAGAGAAAATGGAGTCATACTATTTTTTTTCCACCAGGGAAGAATCTCATGAAATTGAAGGGTTGCCAAACAAGATGGTATTAAAATCTGCATGAGTGACGCGAATTTAAAAGTTGGTAAATTTTTTTTTTTTTTTTTTTGATTCTAGAATTGGTGAATTACATACTAGTTGCTTTTAACTTTGAGGATTTAAAAAGTATTCGTTTATTCAAAATTTTTACTTAGATATGTCCTTTGGATTTTATTTTTCTATTTTAGTTCAATTTTCTATGTCATATTGTCACTGAAAAACAGACTATTTCGGGTTATCAATCTATGGTGAATGGAGAGGATAATATCAGCGAAATCCATTTAGGGGTCCTGGAAGACCATTGAGACCATTTTTGGCCATCTCTGGTATTTATTCCTTTTTTATTTGTATTTTTTCCACCGAAACTAAAAATCATTTGATCAACTCGATATCGACCAAAATCAGTGAGGGCAAATTTGATATTTTTGAGTGGGGATGACTTTGTGTTAAAATTCAGTCATGTTCAAATTCGGGAAAATAGGTGTCAAGGTACAGAAAATTATTTGCTTTTGAGCCAATCGAAAGAAAAATTCTCCTAGATCAATTAGGAGAGAAAATATGGGTGTTTTCCCCTTTTTGATCTCCCCTTCAATTTGAGGTAGGAAGTTGAAATTTATCATGTACATTTAGTATGCGTGCAAGATGTGTCTTTTGAAGGGTTCGACTTTTCTGCCTCGTTGCACTCCCTCAAAGCCCCCCAAAAAATATTTTTTTTTGTTTGGGTTTCCTGATTTTTTGAGTTTGTTCCGAAATTCGATGAAATGGTCGACCAATTTGTGATTGATTGGAGAGGGGGGGATGTGGACATGTTGAGTTGCACGAATATTTGAATAGTTTCATTATTTCTAAGTTTTGGATGTCCGAACGGAAATTAGAACTACACTGCCACTCGATCATTACACAATTCACATTGAAATTGAATTACTTGAATAATGTAATATCATTTTTGAAAGACTTCATTCTAAATTCATATTCACTGAGAAAAATAATCACGGGAGCCCAAACATTTTTGAAAAATTTGTTAGATTTTGGCTTGTGCAACTGTTACAGTTTTGCTCAAGCTAACTTGTAGGGACATTTATAGGCAAATTCTTTTGCTTCATTGTTTCATGTGCAAAGTGATGAACTTTCATAGATAGATTCTAGTTTACGTTTTCAACATTTTTTTTTTTTTTTTACATTTAATGTATCGATTAATTGTGTGGAAGTTTTTTCTTACATAGTCGGATACATTTTTTACCTTTATTTTGCTCTTTTATATTAACGAATACACGTCAGTGGTATTAAAATGGTATTTTATTGCGATCTTCAACGCGAAGTGAAAGAAAGGAAAGAAAAGAACGAGAAAAAGTAAAAAAAATAAGAGAAAAGAAACTCTTGAAAGCTGGAAGTAAATCAGTATCCGCTTCTTCGTAACTTCTCGTTCTTTTATGAAAAGTTGAACTTTTTAGCTTTTGGCGCGGTGGTACTTGATTACGGAAAAAACCGCATTTATTCATCTGTCATCGTTTTACGTTGCATTTAATTATATTGCAATATGCACGGAAGCTACCAGCTAGACCTACTATATGGAAAACCAAGATAATGTTTGCATTAGGAAAAAAAAAAAATATGATTCCACGTTGCTATTAGGCAGGCTATCAGGAGGGAGGAAAAAAAGACTAAAAATCTAATTGCGAAAGTGTTAGAAAATTTCATTATTTTGGTCCACGAAAATGTTAACTACTTGTCAACTGCACGCATCACTGGTTTGACTGAAATTGAAGCAACACGTAGAATTTCGGTAACTGCAAAGCTATTAATATCGCCTTGTCATGAGTGTGGTTGAAACGTGGTCATGTATTATGCATGAACGTTCTCCTATCACTTGGAATAATTGTCCGCTTAGTTCGATACGTATATACAATTACGTATTCGTTTACGATAGAGGTGGTATTTTATATAAACACGGTAAAAGGGTAAAGGTTACCACGGTATTGGTTTATGGCTTGGGTTTTACACAAATTTTTTTGTTTTTTTGATAGTAAGTAAGAGTATATATATATATATATATGATTACCTATAGCATACTTAGAATATTCAAGGTTATGTAATATTTTATAACACTAATCACATATTTTTAAGCAAAAGAATACTATTGTGAAGAAATTTTTAAAGCTAAATTTGATTTATCTATAAGAGTAAAATAGTACGTATAGGTAGGTGTGGTACAGAAGCGATGAGAAATCGCAAACAACATGCTGCTTGAGGGAAAACAAACAAACAAACAAAAATGCAAACGTGTTCTTACCTAAATAATTTGGAAGTGCAGTTGTAGAAGCGGTGGTAGAGGCAACAGTAGTTGTCTTCTGCTCGGAAGCTTTACATACGAGTATTATTATTAGATATTATTTGAAACAAATATCGAAGAAAAATCAAATTAGAAAAACAAGAAAACAGAATGAAAGATGTATTATATAGAAACGGAGTTTTGAAAATGATAGAAAGAAAGAAAGAAAGAATAAAGAAAGAAAGAAAAAAATATATAGAAAAAAAAAAGTCGAAGCGAAGCGTGTTGCTCTACGTATAGTAAATTTCCTTTGAAAGACATATCATCAATTTAACAAACGTGTAATTACATGGAAAAAGAAACGATGCGATACATATTTTGCGTTAGCGCCTTTTTTTCGTTTTGTTTTTGTTTTTGTTTTTTTTTTTTTTTGGTAAAAATTTGAAATTTTCCAAAGTATGTAGAACGTAACGGTATGTTACACATAGCGGCTTCAGCGAAGGTGGTAGCAAAATGCCAGATAAATTGCGAAAACGGTATCGGTGACGTATAATTATACGCGATGGTCATAGAACATTTTATTTGACCACAAAAGTACTCCCTAGGTTTCGTTCGGATCATTACCATAAAAATGATACCGGGGAAAGTTAATGGTGAAACTGGGTCCAGTGTTTCTATGACAACCGGAATGATAGTAATTGGCTATATGCAGACAGTCTAATTTATTTTGACTAGAAATTGCAACTTTAAAGTAACCAAATTATAATTAAAATGGTTATTTCATTAGCTTAGCTTTTTGCGGATTTCAATCGCATTGCAATCAATTCAAATTTTGTTATTGAATTTTCCGCCGATTTTACTTCACAGACTTATATTAGGTAATAGGTATATGTATATAACTTGGATGATTTTTATTTATTTATTTATTTATTTTTTTTACTCGAAAGATCTAAAAATATTATTATGGATTTCGTAAGTGTGAGTAAATTTTGATTTTCAGTATTGGGAGTCGCGATATGGTTTACTTATTATACGTATGTACCGGGTGTTTCGCATTAAACTTCATTCCCTTGTACCAGCGATAGGTCGACTCATGAGACTTGCATGTATAATGGTAAGAATATCCAAAAAAACGAAGGGGCTGAGATATGCTGTTTTCGAAATTTCATTATCGCCCTTGGAAATTCGTAGAAAAAAATTAATAATGATAAAAATTCGATATTTGCTCTAAAACATGATATATTCTCCCGAGTATGTTTGGTGTAAAAATCGGGGGGGGGGGGGGGGGGGGGGGGGGGAGGTGAACTGTTTCGTAAAATGTGACAAAATAAATACAAAAAAACGTGACTAAAAATTCGGTTAGTTTTTTATGAATAACTTTTGAAAATGCTATTATGAGCACCTCATTAAAAAATGTTTAAATCAACGGGAGAGCACCTTCAACTCAGTACTTGGAGTGGTAACCCTGAGGGCTGCATTTATACGAAGAAAAAAAATTTTTAGCCATTTTTATACACAAATAAAAAAAAATTACAACCTTGAAATTAAATTTTAGAGAAGCAAAACGATCGTTCCACAAAGCAAGGAATACGAGTGAGTGATTGTGGTAAAAAAATCAAGAGTGGGGATGTAGTGCAAGCTGGGACGATATACACTTATAAAAACGTGTAGTTGAGAATTATCAATTTTTTCAGTATTTGTGAATAATTTTTGAAAAAGCTATTATGAGCTCCCTGCTAAAAATCTTTAAAATGAGTAGCAGTACATGTCCCACTCCATGGCATGAGTACAAACCCTGAAGGTTGCTTTCTGATGCAGAAAAAGAAATATATTGAATGCTATAAAACGGAAAATCGTGTTTAAGAAAAAGATTGATAAATTTCAGTTTCAAATTTTTTTCTACATTGGGAAGCAATTTTTAGGGTTTCTACTCAAGTCATGAAGTGAGGCGTGTACAATAAAGCGTTTTAATTTCAGTTTTTTTTTTTTTTTATAAGTTGGCGGGAGGTATGGAAAAAAGTTGCGAAATGATGTCAAACGAACGTGATAAAAATTGAGGTCCCTAACTTGACCCTTACCCCCCCCCCTCTTGATTTTAAATTTCAAAATTTACATAAATTCGAATTTTTTTTTCTTTTTTAGATTTTTTTGGTGCTAACCTGTTGTACTAGACCACATGAGACCAAAAAAAAAAATTTTTGCATTTTTTTCGCTTTTCAGGAGTTTTAAAACCATGCTTAAAAATGAAAAAATCAAATACATAGAATTTTTTCGAAAAGAAAAAGCAAAAAAATACTTTCATTTATTATGTCATAAAAAATGATGAGATTTCGTACTTTTACTTCATTACCTTAAAAATATTTCAAATAATTTATTTTTTTTATTTTTTAGCAGAATTAGGGAACTCTTCAAAAGCAAAAATAGTTACGGAAAGTTTTTTTTGCCCTCATACGGACTGCAATGCCATGTCAGCATCAAAAAAATTTGATAAAAAACATTTTTTTTTCAATTTTTATGTAAATTTTGTAATTTTAAATCGAAAAAGGGTAGGATAAGGGTCAATTTAGAGGCACCTAATTTTTACCATGTTCATTTGACGTTAGTCATTTCGAAACTTTTTTTTATACACCCCCTTCGAAAAAATCCAAAACTGAAACGCCCTAGTATACAACTGCTCATTCTAAAGATTTTTAGTGGGGAGCTTGTAATTAAAACGGGAATTAAATGCATTTGTATATTTAGTTTGTCTGGTCTAATTACCTCTGTACCTAGAAAATCGTCCGTTTCAGGTCAGCCTAAGCTCACCAGTGAAATTTAGGAATACATATTTTTTCATACTTTATCAAAAATGCATATTTTATGCATGTTTTACCAATTTTGACAAATTTGCACCCTTATTTCGTTAAGAAAACGTCGATTTTTATTCACATTTTCCCTTATTTTCTTCTCAAGTATAAAATTTTAGTGCTTAGTTTTGTGGTAGAAAATCTGTAAAACTCGTAAAAACAAAAATTAATTTCACTTTTTCTTTCGATTTTGTGAAATTTTGATAAAGGTCATTTAGCACTTGTAAAACATATTTCGTGACGATTGAAAAGCCCTTCCTTTCGAAATTTTGAAAATGTTCATGCATGTTGGGAAACACATAGTTGAATTTAAAGATTATTTTAATTTTTTACTTTTTTACCAAGAAATTGATTGCACATTTATATTTTTATCTTCCGTAGCATTTATCGTTAAACAAAACAAGAATATTATAGTCTTTACGACCTGCACTGAGAAGCGGGGAGGGGGGGCTCAAAAAATTTTGAAAGCCCGAAAAAATTCGTCTATCGACGTTAATTTTTCATTTTCAACGCTGAAAATAATAATAAAATCAAATATAATTTGATTTAAAAATGCATATTTCAGCACATTTTTTTGATTTATAAACGCATATGTTTGCATATTTTCAGATTTTAAATGCATATTTTGATTTCAAAAAGTTATTTATATCCCAACCTCTTTCATGATAGCTTTTTCAGAAGTTACTCGATAAAAACTAAAAACTTTGAACTGCATTTTTTAATATTTATATCGTCAAAGTTTACAAACCACTTCACTCACGCTTTTGATTTTTTATTTTACCACAGTCTCTTACTCATATTACTTGTCTCGAAGCGAAATCGTTTTGCTTCTCTCGCATTTACCTTCAAAATTGGATTTTTTCTTCTATTTTTGCCCAAGAATCGCTGAAATGTTCTTTTTTAGTTGGTATTTTTTTTCTACAGAGTTACCATCCCAACTACTGAGTTGAAGATGCTTTCCTATTCATTTAGAAATTTTTTAATGAGGTGCTCATAATAGCATTTTCAAAATTTATTTGCAATAAACTGAAAAAGTTACAAATTTTTAGTCATGTTTTATTGTATTTATTTTCCTATATTTTACCACCTTTCTTGATTTTTATACCACACATACTTGAGGGTATGATGATTTGTAATTTTTTTTCTATGAATTTTCAAAGTGAGCGACAGGTTTGGACGAAAATGAAATTTCGAAAGAGCATATCTCAGCTCCTTCCATATTGTAGTTATGCTAACCATTATACATGTAAATCTCACGAGTTGGCCTATCACTCGTGTAAGGGAAACGAGGTTAATGCGAAACACTCGGTAAACGATCGGTGTAGGAGAGAAATTGTAGAAGACGACGATGGAGAAAGGAAACCAAGAAGGACGAAAGAAAAAAAAAATGTACAGATTGAAAAAAGAAACGAATAAATAACTCGATAAAGAATATAATGTCGAGCTCACCGTAAATTCGAATTGTGCCGTCAGTTTCGCCTCTGGGATTTTTAGCGACGCATTTGTACGGTACGAGGTCATCCTGGCTGATGTTGTATATGGTCAGTTTCATGTGTATTTTAAAGGGCGGTGTTCCGGGTATGTTCTCGGTGTGGTATTTCTTACCATCGTGTATCATTTGCGAATCGCCTCTGGTCCAGTAATTTAGCGATGTGGGGTGAGCTTCGGTGAAGCATTCTAACGTAACGTTGTAACCATGCGGTACGCTCACCAGCTGATGAGGTATAAGCAACTGAGGCGGAACTGTAACAAAAGATGCGAGAAAACGTCATAAAGATAATTGTCGAAGTAGTAATTCGAGCAACGAAGCCAGAAGTCATTCAACATCCATCAAGTACGCCGATGTGTACCTACTACGTAGAACCATCATCGTCATCGCTCGCCATCATCGTCGTCATCGTCGTAGGCATTCGAGTTTGGGGGTTAGTTCAGCACCTTTTACAATGCCTTATTCATTTATAATCATTAAAAGTATCATTATAAAAGATGTAAAGCGTTTAATTTCTTCTGACTTGGTTTTGCCATATACAATAGGTAATTAATCTTTGTTAAATACCTTTTGGTTTTCTCATTGCGGCCTCGTCGTCATTCTCACACCGCCAACCTCCACATCGCAACATCTCGTTTTTCTTGTCATTCTTATATATTTATGCTATTTTTAATTCTTCGGAAAAAAAATTTTTTTTTTTCAACATCGCCGGCGAAAAAAAAACCATTTGGTAATTATGAAAAATGATTTAAACGTTTAAGCGACGATTTACCAAAAAAATAAAATAATATAAAAAAGTGAAAAAAATTTAAACACTGAAAAGTTTTTTTTTCACCCTCATACGCGCCACGTTATCATCGGAGTATTTTGAAAATTTATCTGAGAAAATGAATTTACATTTACAAGCAATCCTTCATTATCATTTACATGGTGCACTTAGAGAAGTGTGGCGCGCTCGGGAATTTTACTATAACAAATTATTATGCTAATTTATGGAGGACTTTTATACCGCTATATAAATATTAATGAATGCTAATTGAACGTATAGCATGTAGAAATGGACACCGTATTTTTATAATTTCTTTTTCCAAAACCCCTACCGTAAACCGTATGTATTTCTTTTTTTTTTTTTTTTTTTTTTTTAACCCTCACTTGGTTTTTTAATTTCTTTTTCCAAAACCCCTCCCGTAAACCGTATGTTTTTTTTTTTTTTTTTTTTTTTCTTTTTTTAACCCTCACTTGGTCGTCTCTTCTCTATGCGATTTTACCTATTTTTACGTACTGTCGAGTATTACCACGACGACGACGACGACGAGGAGGAGTGAAAACTATCTAACTAACGGGTTGCTATTTTAAGATGCATTAAATGAGCGAACGTGTCAATTTGAACCTATTGGTAAGATGACTATTCGCTTCAGGGTACCTGGGGGAAAACTTACTGGCCTTTGTAATTAATGTTTTATGTTTTTTTTTTTTTTTTTTTTTTTTTCACAACTCGTCTTTCTGGCCTTTTTAATTAATGTTTTTTTTTTTTTTTTTTTTTTTTTTTTTCACAACTCGTCTGAAAGAAATATTTATTCGAAATGACACCCTTTCTTATTTTTTTTTTCATGCAAGTTTTCATCGATTAAAAGAAATTTTTTTTAGACCGCGTCAAAGTGGACCTTCAGGGAGCTGTTCCAATGTACAAAGAGTGAATCATTAATTGTCATTGTTTCTTTTTTGTTTTTTCAGATATTCGAGTTTTTTTGTATAATGAGTTTTTTTTATTGTTTTTTCAAGATGCCCGAAATAGGGTATACGTCTTGATTAATCGTCTCTTATCTGATGAAATCATTCATCTACGCCAAATTTAACTAATTAAAATGTCTACCTATATTGGTTTTTTTGTTGTAAAAATATACTGAATTGAGCGAGTGTAATGGTGGACTTGGGTGGATTTTTGGAAGAAATCCGAGTCTTCTTCGTTTTCCTTTCCCTCTCTTCTGACAAATTTACTATTGAAGTGATGAATGCTATGAAATATATTTGAAATCCAGTCGTGGGTTTTCAAAATACAGCAGTATTTGTGTAGAAAATTTTTCACATTGAGGGAAGAGTATCTAGAGCCCATTTCATGTCAATACGACCAAAAAAATAAATCGAGTTTTTTGATTTCGTTCCAAATTTTTTTACGAGTTTCTCTCGATGGCCTAGTAAAAAAAAATCACAGTTATTTCGGCCTCAACCCTTCATGGAGGTGAGGAGGGGGGCAACCCTTACAAGTTTGGAATATTTTCAATTTTTTTTCAACAGCACAACTTTGAAGACTCATATTTAAAGATTGAGTAGAATTAAAATAAATCTGTTTGCGCGGGTTTGTTGGTAATTTAATGGGAATTCCAAATTGATGTTCGTAATTTTGAAAACTCAAATTTGAACTTTCGAGATGAAAGCTCAGCTTTTTATGATGAGTATAAGGTTGTAAGATGCTATTTAAAAATGTGAAAAAATTACAATGCATAGTACTTTTTATGCTAGTTATGACTAATCAATTTTTAAAATGACATCTCAGCACTCCGGGAGGGGGGGGGTACAGGAGTTCTCAATTTTGGTCAAAATTTAAAAAAATGGTAAAAGTGAAGCTATACATAGATGTTTATTAATTCGAGCAAGCTGAGTTCGATTATCGACTAATTTTTTGATCCTACCCCTCTAAACACCATCACCAGCCCCTTCCATATTGTCATATTTCAAAAAATTGCAAAAATGAATTGACGTATCGATTGTTACTAATTTTAGGTTTACTGAGAATGAATATTCACTTATTTTTTGAGTCTGTCTCCCGAGTGCCTCCCTAGTCTCTTGAAAAATGGAAAAATGCTGGATAATGATTGAAATGGCGTTTTGCATATCGATTGGTACTATTTCGGCACCGCTGAGATCGAATATCAAATTACTTTTTCAATTCAACTCTTTTATACTCACATTTTTCAAATTTTTGGTAATTTAAAGGTTAGTTCGAAGCACAAGAAAGTCGGATTAAAAGAAGTGATTGAGTGATTGTTGATACTCGATCAAACACCATTAAAATATATTTATCGATTAGCCTTATTTTCCAAGTCATATTGTCAATGTAGACTAATGGCCCATCGACAAGACTAACATCATTTACTCGGCTCGATACTGACCAAAATCGCCCAAATTCGGCCAATAGACTCAGATTAGCGCCATACGTACCCAAATTTGGGGAGGGGGCAAAAATCGTATAACTTGTTCTTTTTTGAGCCAATTTACAGAAAATTTGAATATGTAGGCATAATATATCCAAAAAGCAGCTTTTTACGTCAATTAGAGCGAGCGAAACAGAGGTTTCTCCCTTTCTGACCTCGAAGAAAGACTGTTCCGCGCATATCGCCTCCAAATTGAGGTAGAGGTTTGAAATTTGGCATGTAGATTCAGTAAAAATGCCAGACGTGTTTTTTGGGATTTTCGATTTTGTAGTTTCATTGTATCTCCCTTACAGTTGCAAAGTTATCGTTTTTTGGTCTGTTTTTCTTATTTTTTGGGGTTGTTCCTCGCATATGTCTTCTCAAAATTAAGCTGCGGGAGTAGAGAAGTTGAAATTTGGTATGTACATTTAGTAGGGGTCCTAGACAATGGCATAAATACGAGAAGGGTTTTCGGTATCAAAACTTTCCCCTAGCGGTTTTTTTTACGAAAAAATTTATTTTTACACGCTAAAAAACAGCTAATTTCAGCATTTAGAGCCTATAAATAAGTCAAAGTACTCATTCCTTGACCTTTAATGCTCAAAATTTTCTCAATCGCTTCGTTCAAGCTACAAGTATATATTTGAGTTGGTGAAAAAAAATTTCAGCAAATCCCCCCTCCCCCGAAGTCGACAGTTGTTAAACAACTAGTGCTAAATGTTCTTTTTGGGGGTTTACATTTTTCGAAGACACATGGAATGCGCTCACAGTGCCAAAAATGGTTTTTAAGCCAGTTTTTCTTATTCCTCGCATATGCATTGAGGTGGAGTGGAAAAAACCGTGGCTGGGATTTTAACCATTTTTGCTCCGGATACTTAAAGAGGGGCGATGCTAGAGGTCTTCAAAATAGGTTATTTTTGAAAAAAATCAAGTTTTTCTCGATTTTGACTCATTAAAGTGTTCTTGAAACTTCACAGGGTATATCCAAATCTAAAGGATACGATTCGAGTTTTTATGTCTCTCTGACCTATTGGCAGCTGGATTAGATACCACTTTTTAGGGTTCAAAATTAGCTGCGAAATCTCGCGAATCAGAAAAATCAAATTTTCATCACGAGAAATGCCCGTACTGCGATGCTCCGATTTTTTGATGAAACTTGTGTAGTTGAAAAGAGCTTGTCTAAAACCAGGGTTGGGATTTTACACGTAGAATATCATATTCTACATTTTGTATAAAAATGTTGAATAAGTAAAATTTTAAACGTAGAATATGTAGAATATGTAAAAATGTAGAATAAATTTGTACAGCCATTCTGATTGGCTAC
>FIZR01026052.1:0-25294 GCA_900060175.1 Ferrisia virgata
CCCATTTTTATCATTTTGACTCGTATTTTTTTATCGGTGTACGAAGACTTCTGTGATTTCATTTTTAGTCATTTTTTTTTTTAAGTGTAACTTGAAGCGCTTTAATTTTATTATTTCAGTCTAAAAGCTGTGAAATTTTATTCTAGAAGTGTGATTTATTCATAATATATTTTTTGTTTTTTTTTTGTATCTTTGTTTTCCTATTTAATATGACGTTAAAAAAAAGAGTATCTGGTGTACGAAGACTTTTGTGAGTCACTGTATATATAAAAAGATACTCGATCGTCAACCGAATCGAACCGCAACTCTCGTCAGAACCAGTTAAATGTCGAGCGCTAGAAAAGGAGACGTTATTATTTCTCTTTTTTATCCTCCTTCTCTTCTGCTGGTCGCTCTTCTCTCCGCGCATTTAATAACAAGCTGCAATTCATCGCATCCTGGTTTCTCCGTGGCACTAGCTGGCTTAAGGTCTCTGCGCGTCTTTCGACGATATACTTACTTACTGCTTAGTAGTATTTATAGCGGCGTTAAAACAGGACAAAATGAGGTAGCGCGGATATGGCCGTTGTTGGTAAAAACAAAACAAAACAAAACAGAAAAAAAAAACGCCAGCTCCGTACTAGTAGCATTTCACGCAGGTTCAACTGTGACAATGACGAAAACGATGGATGAGGTGTGTGCCTCTGCCTATGCAGACTAAAACCGGAAAAGAGTCCAGAGACTCCACCGTGTATCGTCGAGGCTCATACTATTTACAACGAACCGACTTCTATGTACACTAAACACAATCGATACCATAACAAATCGATAATTATACCACACCGGGAGTTGTTGGGTCTTTTCTTCTGCTCTATGATCCCCGAAAATACAAAAAAAAAAAAAAAAAAAAAAAAAAAAAAAAAAAAAGGTGTGAGAAAGACAGAGAAACTCTTACCCAAGTGTAGTTTGTGCATCGGCATCGAGTCGTGTAAAATGTGTGTGTGTGAGAAAGAAAGAATGAAAAGAAGAAGACGAGAGAAACCATCATTTCAGCAAATACTCTTTGTCTTAGGGAGAAACAAAAACGTTACTTTTTCACGGACACGTATTATCAATCATCGGTGTTCTGAAAAGCGTAATTTTTTTTTCTTCTTGTATGTTGTAAGAGGGGCAGGTTTATACGAGGAAGAAAAGAGAACAATATACCTGATATGCAGTATTACGTAGTATGCCTACAAAAGAAATGTAGGACCGATGAAGGAAGGCAGAGCACTTTGCTACTGTATTAGCAATTCCTTTGGGTTACAGTATCCTTATTATTGACCTGTTGTAAATTCGAAATCTACATTGGGTGATATTCTTGTATTACTTTACTCATCGAGCCAGTTTTCGGTCTCATTGGTCTGGAGAATATTTTTGATTTTAAGAATGTCGTTAGGATGCTGTTTCGTTTGGATTTTCAAATTTAGTGTTATATCTGCAATTGAATCTGAAATGGTGGAAATATTTTCAAGCTATGAAGAGCCTCAGAAAAAATTATAGATTAGAGGATTACAAAGAAAGATGCATCTCCAAAATAGTGGTCTAAAATATATTGTAAGTCGAATTAACCTCGTACAACGTCATCAAATGTTGGAGTTGAAACAAACATGGCAACGTTTGCAATGGATTTGCTTTGAATTGAATCAGTAGTTGAAGACACACGTAGCTTGATTGAAGAAGACTTTCGCATCCTCTTGGACGGCTTTTCTGTGTCCGTTGTCCGCCTGTCTATCTGTCTCACGCGCACGTTCAACGTGTATAACAAAAGCAATTTGCCTATCGATACCTTCGAATTTAACAGTAAAAACGTTAAACCGTGACAAATGTGTCCGTTTCGTTGATATAAAAGAAAGAAAGGAAGAAAAAAAAACAACACTTTTCGGTGTGTTTTTGCTGCCGCCAACTAACCAACCATCCATCCATTCATTCGCTCGTCCTCCTTTTTCTTTTTTGTTTTTTTTTCTTCTTCTTCTTCTTCCTCAACTCTCTGTAAAATATACTACGTTTATTTTCGCGCACAATAACTCGGAAAAGTACCCACATATTTAGATGTATATATACCAAAAACCTATCGACTTTACGTACTGATACGACGACGTGCTCTTCTTATTATATCCGCCATTAGGATGGTTTGGTTCTTGGAAACGGATGATGGGACGACGACGACGACGACGACGAAGAGGACGAGGACGACCGACCATATGTTTTTATATAAAAATCTTTTCTTACATAGAGAGCGATCGTGGCTAAAAAATAATGCGGCATCACCGATGCGATGGTTGCATCGCAGCTTCATTCTTCCTGGTTCTGTTAAGTGTATTGCTTTTATAGTATTGGCGGCGTATGACGAAACATGCTAGCCCGTCGGCTTGTCTGTCCGTGCTGTGCTAAGCTGGTGGTTTTCTTCAAAACAGGTCATCGACATCTATTCGATAGACTGAAGGCTGTGTATTGTTTTTCGTCTTGGTTTCTGTTTCGAGGAAAATTATCGTATCTGTTGCGAGAGAGCATCGAAGAACCAGATACATGTCCGCAGTTTGCTTCGTTTCGCTTGATACTCGACTCGATCGCGTTTTAACGAACCCAGATTTTCCAAGACCCGGTTATACGATACGTACCTCTTAGACTTACCTGCTACCTACTTACATGTTACCTCTCTTTTGTGATAGGTCTGTGTGTCGGTAGAAAAGAGAACACTGTGAAACGTAGCTAGATAGCCTAGGTAGGTAGGTAGCTAGGTACCGCTTGCAGTTTTGTAGGTAAACGACCATTGATGAGTGATGCAGTTAGATTGGTCATTGACACCGTTTATAGCGCAATATCCTGTAAATTCGCGAATAACGGGTTTATTGCCATTGACGTGTTATTAGATCACACAAATAGAGAAAACAAGGGACAGACTTCCTGATAAGTCTTGCGGAAAAGTATGGTTCTGGAAGGCTCGTGGAATGAAATAACCATTCGGTTTGATCAAAATGTGTTCATGTTAATGGTGTATTTATGTTGCAAAGTAAAGTATGAAAAAAGCTCATTCTCGTTTATAACGTCACAGTTTCAATAATGATCTTTTTGATTATGAGGTTCGATGAAGTGTTTATTGAGTAGTAATTTTAGCAGGTGCAAATGTTTTTAGACTGATTTTCCTTGTTCTATTGCCAATATTAGTCTATCAACCTACTGCTGATGGGAGGGAGGAAGGGCATGGTCTAAATCCGTTTTAGGGTCCTTGAAGACCATCGCAATTATTTTATGACCATGTTAGATATTTATTTTTATCATATAGACACTGCAAATACAAGATGTCCATGCGATGGTCCCTAAGGGGTACGAGGAACTTGTAAATAGTTACTCGCGGTTTATCCTGTAGAGGCGCTGATCACTGCGTCCTGGCTGTTGTTCAGAAGACAAGCGTCCATTCAGAGCAGCTCTTCCTCTAGACTGAAACCGACAGCGTTATATAACTTTGTGGCAGCACAAACAAACACTGAGATCTCAGCCAATTGAAATGCAGAAATTTTGGATCGTGTCTCTGCAGGATTTAGTGAACAGCGCTTTCAACAACTATTGTCACGACAACTTGGTACCGATATTTAGTGTATCCCTTACCACTGTGATCTTACAGTTGGGCATCTTATAGCTCCAGTGTCTATATTATATTACTTTTTTTCTCTTGATGACATCACTGGGGATCACCTTTGGTCGTAATTCAATTATACTGACATTTGGCGGAGGGAGGTTTGAGGGGCCAAAATTGGAAAAATTGTTCTGTGTTGAGTCAATCGATAGAAAATTCAAAGTTGTATAGCGTATTCAAAAAATCAGCCTCCTGGGTCAATTATCAGGGAAGATATGTGGAGGTTTCCCCTTTTTGTTGGAATTTAATCAATTGAATAATTACTGGCTACCAATGATGTAAAACTATGATGATAATCAACAATTTAACTTTTTAGAAAAATACATTATTATTCGATCATGAGCTCTCATCTTGTTTTTTGTGCTCTCCTCCTTCTTGTTCGTTTTGCATATCTGTTATCTTCCAATAGGTTATGGGCCCAGATTTTTACGCTGATTTTATAATTCATTTTTTTTTTCAAATCGTACTCTGACTAATTTTCCACATATTTTATTAAATTTTGGATAATCTTTTAATCTGAATTTTTTAAAAAAATATGTCAAAAGAAGAGAAACCGTCGTTTGTTTTTACGGGCATACGGTTTGATGGCTTTAAATTTAGAATGGGTCTTCATTTGGCTAATATGGATGCCCGAGAATCAAACTGCCGCATGGAAAAAAGGGAACAACGCTTGTAAACTGGCTTATCCTCCCATATCTCCCTTTTAAATTGAGCTAGAAAGTTGAAATTTGGTATGTAGACTGGGTAGGAGTCATAGATGTGCCCTTTGAGGGTATCCACTTTTCAGCTTCTTGCGCTTCTTTCAGCTCTAAAAAAGTGGTTTTTTTTCGGCTTTTCTTATTTTTTTGAGTTTGTTCCTGGCATATACTCCCCTTTCTTCAAATTGGATTGGGAAGTTGAAAATTGGTATGTTGATTTAGTATAGGTCCTAGGTGTGCCTTTTGATGGTGTCCACTTTTTAGTCTCATTGCACCCTTTTACTCTTAGCACTGTATCGCGAAGCGATCCTTCTTTTTTTTTAGTGTTCAAAAACTTGACTTTTTAGAGAATTTGAAGAGGAAAGAACTATATATTTATTATTTTTTTGCTTTGGTCATTAGTTGAGTGAAAAAGATAATGAAAACTCGTAGGGAATCAAAATTATCGTAAAATATCCCTAATTTAGCTTTTTCATCCCTCTCCCCTCTCCCTCTACCATTTTAGTGAGGTAGAAAATCGTAAACACCTTGAAAAATCGTCTTCTAGCAGTGCCTAATGAGTCCTTTCTGTAGTCTAAATTTTGCGACTGCAGAGCAAGTGGTTATGCTCATGTTAGCCAGCTATAGCCTTCGTTACGTGAAAACCTAGAGATACTCTCACCTTCGGACCTAAAAAGCTGTATCATGAAGCGAAGTTGTGCATTGCATAAGATCGGTCTTATCCTTCCTCCTTCTCTATTGCTTACCTTACAATTGGAATTTTCCAAACGTAATTTTTTCTCTGAGTGAATCAGACTGCTGGCGAATTTGTATTGAATGCTTCATTTAATGAGCTTAACGCAGTAAATACAGCAATGTCTTCATCACTTGTGTTAAAGTGGCACCCCCTCCCTCGCTACCTTCGCCTTGTAATCATACTAGTACGTGATGAGATTTATTCGTAATGAATAATGATACGTCTTCTAATGCGAAGTGTCATTGAAAAAAAAAAAAAATTGTTATTATTTCGAGTATATTTTTTTCTTCGTTTATGCATCATCCTATGCTAAACGTATACCTTCATCGTGATTCATTTCCGGCACCTTGATTTGCCTTTTTTTTTTTTTTTTGTTGCGGTTACGGAAGCTTAAAAAAGCGCAACTGACTGTTTTCAAGCTCAGCTCGCCATCGTGGTACTTTGTTAATTACCCGTTACGAAATTGTAATTTCAAAATCAACAAATATATACTAAATTCTGGCCTCACACCAAAGTACTTGTCTTGTGCGAGGCGAGACGATCGTTTATTCGACGCGAAGCGAGCTACGACCTGATATGGGGCTGGCCCGACTGCTGCCGGGGTCAGGAGTAGGTAACCGAAGAAGAAGAAGAAGAAAATAAGACGAGCTGAACTAGGGACACCCGTCTCGTCTGGTAATAAAAATTAATAAAAAAGAAATTGACCTCGCTAATGTAATCAAAGATCAAAAAGAAAACCGTTTTTAGCGTACTATCAATTGGCATTAATTTCACATATCTGCCTCCCCCTGCCGTTCTTTTTCTCCCCTTCGTGCAGCCATCTCACTCTCTGTGTAGGTACCGAACATTACGTATACATGTACGTAGATTACGTACCCACGTACTGTACGTTTGGGCACCTTATCGTAAAGAACGAAACGTAGTGTACGTTATTCACGTATGTGTACGATATCAGCGATGGTACACCTTACAGTATACTTGGTTCTCTATGTGTATTATGACTACATAGTATAGATAGGTGGTACCTTTACCATGCACCGAACGTCCTTAGCTAGTGTATAGTTACACCGCACTTCGCGACTTGTCCCTTTTACGCGCTGCAGAAAAAAAACGCCGTTCGCGCGCCAATACGAATAATAACCTCGGTAAATTAAATCGTTAACTGACACAAGCCACGAGCGTTGACGTTAATTATGATAATACGAATTAGCGATCACGAATTACAGAAAAGGAGCGAAGAGAAGGGAGAAAAGAAAACCTACCAAAGGCGAATCATCCTCTATCTACTATGTACACGTATGCAATGTTGCTCGTTGCTAGAAATTCAACATCTGCACGTCTCCGTGTTCTGGTGCGGTGCGGTGCGGTGCGTGTGAAGTTGATAATTTTTTTCAAATTGCAATTTTTTTGCGCGCGGAATTTTTTCATATCCCGACTTGAATTTCAGCCAATTTTTTATTCTACAGCTGCTTATTTTCTGATTAGCTTGATTTTCTTTGTCATATTGCTGTAAAAGAAAACCAAGTTTTGGGCATGTCAGATATATTTTTTTTTTTTTCAAATTGAAAGCTGAAATCATTTACACAACGTGATAATGACCAAAATCTTTAGTGTGGGGATCATCTTGAGCGAAGATGTAGAATACAGCTGAGATGATTTTAGTTCTGGTACTGTTTCCTACTACTTTGGTTCTGGTTCTGATTTGAGATATAATTTTGAACTAGTGTGAAGTAGTTCAGAGTTCTTGTTCTAGTTTTGGTTCATAGAATTGAAAAAGAAAAAGTACTTGACGACTGAACAAGCAATGATGTGAACTAGAACCCGAACCAGACCTAATACTGTATTGTTTTTGGTTCTGGTTCTGAATTCAGGATAAGGTTCAGGTTTCAATTTTAAAATGCTTTTAGGCAGTTCTTAGTTGTGGCATTAGTTTTAGTTTACAGACATATAGAAAAACCAATTGTTAAACTAACTTTGAGATGAATAAGAACCAGAACCGGAATAGATTACATTTTTGGTTTCGATTTCATTTTAAATCTCTCAGTTTCGCTTATGTTCTGTTTCTGTTTTTTTTTGTCATGGTTTTGGTTCCAATTGTAAATCAGTTTCGAGCGGTTCGTGGTTTTGGTTCTGGTTTTGTTTCATATTTCTGCCGAGAAACAGCAACTGAAGATACATCAAGGTGAACTGAAGCCAGAACAAGAACCGAATTTTTTGTTTCTATTTCTAGTTAGATATCTGGATTCTGGTGTGTCTTGTTAAATTTTGGTTCAAATTTTTGTTCTGGTTCTGATTTTCATTTCTGACTGGTTTCAAGCAGTTCTTAGTTCTTGATTCTGGTTATTATTTGACTTCGTAGTCATGTGGAAACATAACATCTTTTTAAATCTCTCAGTTTCGCGTATGTTCTGTTTCTGTTTTTTTTTTGCCATGGTTTTGGTTCCAATTGTAAACTAGTTTCGAGCGGTTTTTGGTTCTGGTTCTAGTTTTGTTTCACATTTCTGCAGAGAAACAGCAACTGAAGATACATCAAGGTGAACTGAAGCCAGAACAAGAACCGAATTTTTTGTTTCTGTTTTTAGTTAGATATCTTGGTTCTGGTTCTTGTTCGATTTTGGTTCAAATTTTTGTTCTGGTTCTGATTTTTATTTCTAACTAGTTTCAAGCAATTTTTAGTTCTTAATTCTGGTTATTATTTGAATTCGTAGTCCTGTGGAAACATAACATCTAAGTTAGCATCAAAATTAACTGCTGGTTATTGTTCAATTTTAGCTCAAATTTTTGTTCTGGTTTTGGTTTCTTTTTTTGACTGGTTTCGAGCAGTTCTCAGTCCATGGTTCTGTTTATTTTTCGGCTTCACAGCACTATGGAAAAATAACTTATAAACAAGCATCAAGATAAACTAAAGGTAGGTCATGAACTGGTATTTATTTTGGTTCCTGTTGCTTTCTTAATCCCCTGGTTCTGGTATTTGTTTAATTTTGGTTCAATTTTTTGTTCTAGTTCTGATTTTGATTTTTCTCTGGTTTCCGGTGGTTCTTGATCCTGGTTATTGGTTAGCTTCACAGCCTTATAGAAAGATTATATTTAAACAAAAATTACAATGAGCTAAAGGCAGAGCACTAACCAGTATTGATTTTGGTTCATGTCAGAGAATTAATCCTTTGTGTCTGGTTATTGTTCGATTTTAGCTCAATTTTATGTTCTGGTTCTCGTTTTTTATTTCTGTCTGGTTTCTAGCAATTCTTAGTTTTTAGTTCTGTTTATTGTTTGGCTTCACCGTCCTATGGAAAAATAACATCTAAACAAGCATCAAGATAAACTAAAGGCAGATCACCAACCGGTATTTATTTTGATCCCTGTGGCCTACCTAATCCCTTGGTTCTGGGTTTTGTTTGATTTTGGTTCAATTTTTTGTTTTGGTTCTGGTTGTAATTTTTAACTGGTTTCAAGCGGTTCTTGATTCTGGATATTATTTGATTTCATAATCCTGTACAAAAATAACATCTAAGCAAGTATTAAGATGGATGAAATGTAGAACACGACGTGGTATTTATTTTAATTCCTGTCACAGACCTAATCCCTTGGTTCTGGTTACAGTTCGATTTTGGTTCTGATTATGGTTTCAATTTTGAACCAGTTCCAACCAGTTCTTGATTCCGGTTCTCATTCTAGTGCCTTGTTTTGTAATAAGAGTTAGTGTGATTATGTTGAATAGCGTTATCATAATGTAGTGTGGAGGGGAGCCGTTACTAGGATCATAACGCATAATTGTTACATTCATTCTGATATTGTACCGGTAGAAGAGAATGTACCTTTTCTATTATAAGTGTAATTTTAATTGTATTTTTCATCGACCCCTATAGTGGTCTATGTTCAATTATTAGTTGACCATAATACCGGATCCAGAAAATAAAACCTCAGATAAGTATTCCATGGCTTGTTAAATCGTGGTTTCGTACACATGGACGGATAGGGATCCTGTAAGGATCCGAATGATGGTATCTTAACCATCATTCCACGTAGAAATGTTGCCAATCCGAAAGTATGAGAGCACACCCACACCTTGAAAACCCCAAATTTATTCCTTCTAAATTAAAGTGTTCCATACGATGACCGGATAGGCATTTTCAGGCCAACATCAAAATCTAAAAACTGATCCACTTTGGCATAAAACCCATATAACAGTTTAATCTCTTGGTTCTGGTAATGGTTCGATTCGGTCCCTGCTCATGTTTTGTTTGGTTTCGGTACCAGTTCCAACTTACAGTCGGTTTTATACAGTTGTTTGTTCTGGTTGAGGTACACACAGTACTGATTTTGAATCGAAGGTCAAGTCATGTACTAAATTTGGGAAGGTAGTTGAAAAGGGCGACAAACGTAAAAATTAATTATTTTTCCATCATTGGTTCCCTTCTAAATTGAGCCAACATTGATGTAATCATAGTAAACCGCGGCCTAATAATAATCCGTTGGAATAAGAACGCATATCTCCAATATCGGGTCAAAATTCTAGAAATATGCCAATGTGCCAGAAAACTCTACTCCTCGAGGTTGTTTCAAGTTCAACATTCATTAAACGACTTTAAATTGCTTATAAGAATAATTCTGCCTGATTTCCTGAGAACTCGAGGATCTTTGGAATACGTGTCAATGTTATATGTTTGAATTTAAATTTCGGGAATCTTAGGTTTCGAACCAAAAAGAACAAATTTTCGGCTCACTTTCGAAATGTTTTGAAAATTTTTCAGAACCAGGAGAAAATTTTTTCGTGTTTATCGTTTCTACGAAACAGAATTGGTAAATTTTCTGAAAGAAAGACTTCTACGTGTATAAATTTCAATTTTTCTTTTTTAATTTTTTATTATTTCGAACTTGAGCTACACAGCAACGAATAGAAAAGACTCATCGCTCGCATGAAAAAATACTTTTCTACAATTATTCGCGCACTTATCGCTTGAAAAAAATCAAAAAAACGAAAAGATATGTAAATAAATTTCTTTAGACTTTTATACTTGAATAAACCGCGATCATCGAGACACTTACTCTTAATTACAGTATAGTCACAAAATGAGAATATGAAAACGGAGATGAAGGAAAGATGAAAAAAATACGTAGTATAGCCAAGTATAATGCACGCCTCTACCGCACGGCACACACCCTCGCTCGTTGGTCCGGCAACGCTATAATCTCTAATTACAATAGACGATTTCAGCATCTACTGGCACACATAATGTTTCATCTATGTTTTTCAACTTTATACGTACGTAGTGCATGGTATATAAACAGTAATTCCCACAGGATTTAAAAATTCTATTCTTTTAGCTAGGCTGGCTTTCTATGTGGTGTATACGTGTGTAGGTATCTTTTTCTCGCAGCACTGGAATATCTATTCCCGAAGAAATACGAATCTTCGCGCGGCCACGACCGTGGCGACGACGATGGCGAGGCAAGTTGTTATCACCTTCTTCTGGCTTCAACGTCTTGTGTATCTGCGTGCGGTACTTACTATGTATAAGAGACGTACTAGCAGATATGTACGGGCAGGAGGAGTGCAGACGGACGGAGACAGACGGCATCAGCGAACATCGCCAAAGAGCAGTGTACAATGTGTATACCTAGCTACCTACAACTTACCTATAGCCATCTACAATATATATATACGAGTATTTTTATAATGATAACGGATAAAATTACTCGTTACCATATTACTGCCTTGCTATGTACCGCCGGTGCTGGTGTATAGCATTGGAAAAACGAGAGATTCGGTGCGATGCGCTTCGTTTGCTCGCGTAAGAATACTCTTCGTCTTCGTCTTGGTCTTGGACTTGGTCGTCTTAGTCGTAGTCGTAGTCGTACACGTATGTATAGTTTTGAGTACGTATACGTACTACGTACGTATTTGTATGTATATGTACGTACGTGCGGTCGGTATAAACTATATACATACTCTCTCGGTGTGTCGCATCCCATTTTGGGCTCCTTTCCAACATAACGCCAGTTCGAGAGCCCGCCTCACAACACTTGGCACACGGTAGTGCAATGAACGCAACAAACACTGCTGACTCACTCTTCTACACTGATGCCATTTTTCCACCAGAAAATTACATTACGACAGTATGAACGATATAGTGAA
Source organism: Ferrisia virgata (assembly GCA_900060175.1). Taxonomy (NCBI): domain Eukaryota; kingdom Metazoa; phylum Arthropoda; class Insecta; order Hemiptera; family Pseudococcidae; genus Ferrisia; species Ferrisia virgata. Next base: position 11,226 of record FIZR01026052.1, read on the forward strand.
CGATAACTTTTTTATCGATAAATATATTACGATTGCATAAACCAAACATATTACGTACTTCGATCGCATCGCCTCGGTTGTATCGTTCTTCCATTTTCCGTATTATAAATTGACAGTTTATAATGCACTAGAGTAGCTCATTGGTGGCTGATATATGAAATTTGTATGCACTTGTAGCCCTTGTGGGTATTATTAATATCGAGAATTAATTGACATTTAATTAATTTACACACCCTAAATTAGTGATCTGTTTACTCGAGGCAGTTTTGTAACACACACTCCTAGTACTTGTGAGAATGTTTGTGATTGATAAATGTGCTTAGCGTACTGTTAGGGTGTCCCGTGTCCACTGGTACTGGGTCATGAAAGTCACGAATTTTATCCATAAATTAGCACTCCTTGTTTCCAGATGGTACTCGTTTCCCACATCAGTAATACGATCAATACCGAGTAAATTATTTTCATCGTATGGTTTCCAGAAATGGGACAAATGTGGTCAAAATAATCGTCTCCAGCCCAATTATATTCAGCTCATGCCCGTGCGCGGGATTGATCCAAGTGGAGGGGTCGAGAGCTGAATTCCAATTTTCAGTGCATACAAATTTCAAAATTTGATATTGTGTGAAAAAAATACACGTGTCTACAGCGAAGCGAGGGCAAAAATTTTAGAAAAAATTATATTCTTCATCAACGAAAAACTACATTTCCATACTCCCGATCCCCTCCCTCCTCTGTGTGCATTTCTGATTTTTTTTTTAGAAAAAATATATTTTTACCAGCTTAACGTTAGTTTGCAATCTTAATTATACGTATAAATTGTAATTGGGCGGGGGAGGGGGGTTACAAACGTTGAGGAGATGTCAAACATACGGAATAATTTTTACAGTGGTTTGTAGTGGCTTAAAAATACGGTTAGTTTTACTTACACTAATTTATTTACAGAAGGCCGAGGAGGGGTTTCCAGAAAGAGGGGGTTGGGGACGAAATGGCCTACACCACCATAAGTCTAGTCCGTGCTTTTGGGTCAGTTCCCGAGTTGGTTTGTGTTATCTCATTGGTGATAGTACTAATAATTCCCAAGTCATTGTTAGCCACCTCTGGGTGACTATGCAAACCCACCCTCCTCTTCCGTCTGGGTGAAAAAGGAACCCAAGGTTTGCTGCTAGGACTGACTCAAACAATCACTCACTCTCACATAATAATCACACGCTTACATACTGAATATTCTTCCATTTTGTCGGGCACTCCGAAGAGTCCCCAGTGTCCTAGAGTAACCCTGGAACCTAGGGAGAGAATTTTTCAGAAGGTGGGAAAAAGGTCGGATGGGGATAATGAGGATTATTAGTTTGCCATATAAAGGTCATCTTTCGTGGGTTTTGCCAAATGCGAACTGGAAGAAGGAGGAAGAGGAAGAAGTCAGGGAGATGTTTAGGTTGGTGGAATCTTGGAAGGGGTTGAAGTTTTGATGGGGTGGAAGGTGGGTCCCACAAGGTAGCATAGGTGTAAATTCACTTGGCCAAAGATTACGCTCTTGGTGGGCTTAGTCAGCCATCTGTTCTATGGGTGTTTTGTTGGAGTGTTAATTTTTTATTATTGGTTTTTATTTTGCTTGAGGGCAGTGAACACCGGGCTATTAAGGTCTATCGGCCTTCAACGGGGGAATTCTTTTTCGGGTCCTAGTTGGTCATTATGGCGCTTTTGGTCGTGTCCGATATTTATTTTTCTATATAAAATCAAAAGTTGTATGACTTACTCAAAAATCAGCCTCTTGAGTTAATTAAGAGGAAAAATATGAAGATTTTCTCCCTTTTTTGACTTTGAAAAAGGGCTGTTGCTCCCCCATCTTCCCTCCAAATTGTGTTATGAAGTTGAAATTTGGTATGTAGGCTTGGTAATGGCCATAAATGTGCTTTTTGGTGGTTTCGATTTTTCAGACCAATTGTGCCCACTGACAGTCCATAAATGTGTTTTTTTGGGTGGGTTTTCTTATGTTTTGAGTTTGTTCCCCGCCTAACACCTCTCCAAATTCAGTTAAGAAGTTGAAATTTGGTATGTGTATTTACTAGGGGCTTTAGATGTGCCGTTGGAGAGGGTCTCGACGTTTCACCCTCATTGCACCCCCTCACAGTCCCAAAAATGTAGTTTTTTGGTCGGTTTTTCTTATTTTTTGAGTTTGTTCGTCAGACAACTCCCCTTTAAATTGAACTGCGAAGTTGAAATTTGGTATGTAGATGTGTTTTTTGGTTGTTTCGATTTTTTAGCACCATTGCATCCTCCTCTGCCTTTACCACTAAATAGGATATGCGGTAAAATCTTTTTTTTTTTTTATACTGGGCAATTTATGAGATGAACAAATGTAAAATGATTCCTATGAAAGTAGTTGACTAGTAGTTACTTATGTAATTGTCGAAAGATTAATTTGTAAGTACGTAAATGACTGAATAAATAAACATAAATGAATAGGTAATCAGTCGCAATGTTAAATAATTTGCAGCTGATTAATTCGCAATATTTTAATTTTGTTTGTTTCAGGTGAGTTGAAATTTTTATTGCTATGATTCAGATTAATAATTTACAAAGTGGGAACGAGTAAGTCAAGTCAACTTGTATTATTCATTAAAGATCACTTTTTAAGTACTTTCATTCGAATATTGTGGAATTGGAAATTTTCAATATTTAACGTTGGTAGCCTCGTCCTGGTGACTGGTGTTGCTTGAATTTTCTAATTTTCTGGTACTTGATGGACTGATGGTGCATTATTTCGAACGTGATAATTCATTGTTTTTGAAAATACGGACTGTAAATTTTATCATTTAGAATGAGATTTTCAATATCGAGTAAAAACTCGCAAATTTCATTAAATGACATTTTGAATGATTTCTTTTCGCTGTGGATTGGTTTTCGTACTCCATTAAAGAATTGAATCAACATTATGAATGAAAATTTTAAATTTTTTCTTCATTTTACGCGTTTTTTGAAGTTTTTTTTAAATTCATAACGTGTTTGAACTATAAAGTGGCATTTTGAACGATCTTTTCATCTTTCGTATTTGTTGTTTTGGAAGTTTTATCATTTTACACGTTTTTTAAACTGTAAATTGACATTTTCGATGAATTTTTTCATCATTTTAACCTTAATTAGTTTTTGATCTAGATTTTTTTCCCCATAAAATTATGCCTAAAAGGCCAAAAATGAGTGATTTTTCAACATTTTTCAGTTTTTCGCCCCTTTACAGTTTCAAAATAACAATTTGAGTGTTTTTTCTAATGTTTAATTTCTGAATAGTTTTTTTTTCAGGGTATTCATTATCTTACCAATGAGGGGGAAGGGATGAGGGAGGAATTACTGGCACAAAAAGGAACTGTTGGCTTTATAAATATGTGGCTTGGTGGCCTGCCGACTTATATTTCGGAATGCTTTTTGTTTTCATGAAATGCTGTTCATTTTTGAAGATTCAATTTTCACTTTCGTCAAGAGTTTGAACACAGTAATAAGGCAAGTTCGATGGATGAAATACCGTCACTGTTGGCGTTATGGTCTTTGAAAAATCTCGAATTTTTTTTTCAATTCAGCTCTTCATTATTACTTTCACCTAGACTTTTGTCTCCAATTTTCGTCTCACTTTGTCCCAAAATTTAAGACCTATTCTTTATTCAATTTTTCCAATTTTATCCCACCTTCAACTCAAGTTCATATCTCTTTACAAATCACAAGTAGTCATATATTTTTTGAATACGATAAAATTTACGTTGCTGGGTACTTCATTTCTCGTCTTGTAGTTAATTTTTTACCTACATATGCCGCCGGACGCCACCGCGCCGTGTCATTCATAAAATAGTATATATCTCGTCGTCTTGTAAATCGTGCCAAAAAAAAGTCGACTCGACGCCGCCGTCGCGACATCACGACGACTACGACGACTGCTTTTTTCCAGTAATCATCATCTCTGGTTCTAATCTAAAGTCAGAGTAGTTTTGTTGTCTTTTGGTTGTAAAAATTCATCAAATTTCGAACAAGAAATTCTCGATTCGTCGCTTCTCCTATTCTCCTCTTCTCCATACCTTTCAGCAAGATGATAATGATGGAAAAAATTGAGTAAAGTTTTTACGATGTAAAAAATTTTTCCGCGGACGATTTACAATGAAATAACAACGGAATACAGAATAGTGTAGTATCGCGATGAAGTAAAGTTAGCTGCAAAATTTCATAGTTTTTTCGCATAAACGTAAACGATCGTGTACAATATCTCATTATAATATATATTAATGTTCTGCAAGTCTGTTATTTTAATTTTGGCGGTGGTCGTTCATCTTGTGGAATACGCGTTAGTGATATCATCAGCGTAATGTTGATATTTACGAACGAAGAAAATGTACGCGTGTGTGAGTATTTAAATGCGATAATTGACGGTTGCGATAGTTTCAACATTTTGGTCTAACGCCCTACAATTATTATCACCATTATACGAGTGGACTACCTCTTCTATGCTGCTTTATACGTCATCTAGGTCTTAATTTCCACCAATTTTAATAGTTTTTGAAATTCTTCATTTTTTTCGTCGTAGTTTCACCTTTCACTCGTGTGAGTTGCGATAGTTTGAAATCATTTTCTAATGACTTATTCGAAGCGAAAAAAAAATGTCTTTTCAGTTTGATTTTTGTGAAATGTTATAATTGAATGAATTGAACAAAATCGATGCTGCTTTCCTAATTAGTGATTGGGGGGGGGGGTGTCAATTAGACTACAAAATTGACACCACCAAAAGGAACATCTAGGAGCGATGCAAAATCTACATCCCAAAATTCAACTTCCTAGCCCAATTTGGGGGGAGAGATGATCTGCAAGGAACAAACTCAAAAAATGATAAAAACCGTTAATGTACAACTTTTTAGGGGTTGTGAGGGAGTGCAATGAGGCTAAAAAGTCGAAACCCCTCCAAAGGCACGTCTATGGTCGACATGCTGAATTTAAACTTCCCAGCTCAATTTGGAGGACTGATACGGGAGGAACAGTTTTTTTCAAGATGAAACAGGGGAAACCCTCATATCTCAATCTTAACTCCTAATTAACCTAGGAGACTGATTTTTGGATATGCGATATAACTTTGGATTGTTTATCGATTGGCTCAAAGAAGAACGATTTTTGCGATTTTAGCCCTTCGGTACCCCATCCCCCCAAATTTGGTCATAACTGAATTTTCACTGACGAACCCTATTTCTCAGATTTGATCGATTTTGGTTTGTATCGAGCTGAACAAATAAGTTTTTCATCTTGAGAAAAATTAATTAAATTAGAATAAATACCTGGCATGGCAAAAAATCGTTGTATGCTCTTCTAGGGCCCAAAAATGGATTTTCTTGATTATCTCCCCCCCCCCCAATCAATCCATCCATAGTACGTCGATAGACCGTAATAGCCTGGTTTTCGTTGGCAATATGACATAGAAAATCAGGCTAAAAAGCACCGTAATGCGTTGCTTTTTGGGTCAAATTTTCATAAAAACTGTTCATTTATGGAATAAAAATATGGGCTTTTTGGGATTTTTAACCTTATTTTCTATGTCATATTGTTAATGAAACCTAAGCTATTATAGTCTATTGACCAACATGAGTGGGGGAGGAGATACCAAAAATCCGTTTTGGGGTCTTAGAAGACCATTAAGACAAATGTTGGCCATGTCAGATATCTATTTTTTTTCCGCCAAACATTAAAATTATTTATTCCGTTCAGTACCGACCAAAATTGCTCCAATTCAGTCAGTCGGCTCTATTTGGCGATGAATTAAATATATATATAAGTGGGGATGACCTTGGGTCAAAATTCAGTAATGTCCCAATTTCAGGAAGAGGGTGCTGAGGGTTTCCAAACGCAAAAATTGTTACTTTTCAAGCCAATCGACAGAGAATCCAAAGTAGTATATCACATCCAAAAATCAACCTCCTCGGTTTATTAGGAGGGCAGATATGAGGAGTTTCCTTCTTTTTGACCTTGAAAAAGGGCTGTTTCACCCCTATCTCCCCACCAAATTGAGCTAGGAAGTTAAAATTTGGCATGAATACTTGATAGGAGCCCTAAACGTACTTTTTGGGTGTTCTGACTTTTCAGCTCCACCGCACCCCCTCACACCCCGAAAATGTAGTTTTTTGGTCAGGTTTTCTCATTTTTGAATTTTTTGAGTTTGCTCGTCGCATAACTCTCCTCCAAATAGAGCTATGAAGCTGAAAATTGGTATGTACATTCAGTAGCGACCCTAGACGTGCCTTTCAGAGGTCTCGACTTTTCAGCCTCATTTCATCCCTTCACGGCCTCAAATATGTGGTTTTTTGGTCTTTTTTTGAGTTTGTTCCTCGCATAACTCCCCTCCAAATTGAGCTAGGAACTTGAAATTAGATTTGTACAGTCAATAGGAACCCTAGATGTGCTTTTCGGGGTTTTTGACTTTTGACTTTTTAGCCCAATTGAATCCTTCCTATCCTCAATGGTTTTTTTCAATCTCATGATTGTGGTAGGGATTTTGGTAGATATTGAAGTGAATTACTGAAACTATCAACAGGCACATCTATAGCAAAACCACTCACCAAATTCATACACTAAATTTCAACTTCCATGCTCAGTTAGTAGGGGAGATATACGTGTCACAAACTCGAAAAATAAAATATCCCTCCCCCCCAATACCATTTCGGGGCTGTGAGGCAATGTTATGGGAATAAAGAGTCAAATTCCTCCACACCCCTCTCCCCAAGGTATCTCTATGACCTCACTTAAATCTACATACCAAAGAAAATTTAACCCTCTACCTTAATGTCGTGGTGAATTATGAATGGAACAGCCTTTTTTCTACGCGAAAAATGTTGAAAATCCGCGTATCACCTCTCTTAATTGACCTAGGGGGCTGATTTTTGGTTATGTTATACAACTTTTGAATCTTTATTGATAGGTATGGAAACGAATAATTTTTTTTACCTTAACCTCTCAGCATCCCTACTCGAAATTTAAGCATTACCAGATTTTGACTCAAAATCACCCCCACTCCATGATATTAAATTCGCCGTCAGTCTAATTCTAATGCCCAAATTTGATTGATTTTAGTCAGTAACGAGCTGAGCAAATGATTTTTACTTATAGGGGAGGGGGGAGATATCTATCATCGCCAAAAATGATCTCAACGGTCTTTCTAGATCCCCAAAACAGACACCAATTTAGCTGCTAGTATAATAATAGTGGTAAAAGGGATGTTGAATTTCATGACTGTAAATTTTTCCAATACGAGAATCGTCGAAAGGGGATGTCGAATGTGAAGGAAAATAGAGCAGATTTCAAATTCGCTAAATACGTGTATGCACCTGCCTAGTACCGACTACCTAGCTACCTATATTGAGACCCACATTACCTGATCTGTTTAATTTTTTACCTCGCATTCCCCCCTTCATATTCGCAGTAGTAAAATACATACGTCTATTAAGTTGCCTACGCAAACCATGCCAGGAAAACTGATACTTCCGGTTTTCGAGTCGATGTGTCTGTCATCTTATTTACGTTCGCATGATTTCAGTCAGCATCCGTCTTCTTCTGCTCCCTGCCGACGAGCTTTAACTAACTGCAACGGCTCGAAGGCGAAAATTTGTTAATATATTATCATCAACAATGTATGACGAACGTCGGGCGTACGACGACGCGACGACGAAAGTCCAATTACGTCATACGCGATGTATACGGTACCGGTGTCCGGGATCATATGGTTTACGAAACGTTTGCCAAATACCCATTAGCTAGGTACTGATTTGGCGCAGGTAACAGGGTTGGAGGAGCGTATTCGCGCAAATACAGAGATTAAAACACGGTGAGTTATATGCTGATGCTCGTACGGTGTGTACGTAAACGTAATATTCTTCTATTTGTAAAATGTAGCTATGAGTCTTAAGTATACGTTGGTTGTGGTCGAGTACTATGACCTAGAACAACGTCTGCTTTCATAATCGTTTCAATATCACGCTTGCAAGATGAGTGAAACGTTACGAGAAGGTTATTATTTTACTTTTTTTTCCTTTTTGACGAATGGGAACTAAACGAAGTGCGTGTAGTTGCTAGCTATGGATGCTTTTTGCAATCTTTATTCGCCTTCGGATCGTACCAGAGTCACATTGTCTGTATTCTTCGATCGAGTGCATTGCCATACCATGGTTTACGTGTATCGAGAATGGACATTTTTCGTTTAAACATACGAGGAAAAAAAACGCAGGTCACTTAAGTATTAAGAATGAGTAAAATTTTAGAAATTGATTGGTGAAGATGAATAAATTTCATATCGCTGTTTAGAAATAAAAGACGTCGTAATGTTACTTCGCTCAATCTATTCCGGCCATCGGTTGCTCAACATGTACTTCAAAGCAGTGAATACACATTCCACTGTATCCCATGGGCAGGGACGTTGCTATGAATTTTTTTTGAGTAGGTCATAAAACATGCATAAAACCGATTGCCTTAGATACTTGTTAAATGTAGAGGGCGAAGGTAGAATTATCAAATTTTTTTGGAAATGAATTATTCAAGTAGTAATTTTTGTAATTGCTTTTTATTGCCAAATTTTGCATCAAATTAAGAAAAAATAGATTTGCTTGAGCGAAGCGAGGCTGAAATTTTGAAGAAAATATCATTTGAAGTCATCAATAACTGCAAATTTGGGAATGTTTGGTTAATCAGCTGAATCCAATTTTCTACGAAAATTAAATTTTTCTCGGCCATGGGAGAAGTTTGTACTCACAAAGCCTCCATTTGCTTGGCCATGGGTTTGAGTTCCAATAGAGAAAATCAAAAATTCACCATTTAATGGTAAGAAGGCTGATTTTTCACTAAATCCAACGCTACTTTTCATTCTGCTTTTTGGAGTTTAAGGCTTTATAAATTTCTAGATAGGCAAGGGAATGTGCTCAAAAAATTTTTGGGTGGGTTGTAATTCCAATCATGTCTCAATCTTTTGTCACGCCCCCGTCTGATAGGTAATAAAATTCCATAAAATTTTAGCTGTTCGAGTTTTTACAGGGAGAGCTGCAGTGAACTCTAAAAGTAGGTCTGTTTTCGAAAAAAAAACTGGAGTTTTTATTTCTACTGATAGAAAAATTTTTTTAACCCAATCTCATCCTCGTAGATGCATTTTGAGAAGCTGAATCTCGTCGAAAATTTTTTTTTTGGATTAGAAGTTCGTTATGATCTTCACAGATTTGTTAAATGTTGAAAATTTTATTTATCAAATTTTCAGCAGACTGATGTGGTCCAAAAAAAAAAAATTGTACAGAAGAAAGAAAAACTGTAAACAGTAAAGTTTTCAATTGAAAATGTGGTTTCGAATTTTTTTCAGGGTCAGCAGTTCGAGATTTTCGTATTTCTATATTAAAAGAAGATATCTAAATAAACCAGCTGATATCAAAATCCTTAGAAATTTGAAAATATGATCGATTGTAATGCGAATCGTTAACTATAAAAAAATTTCACGGTATTCTTTACAATTTTGTTTCTGTGTTTATTTCCTATGAATTACACTGCTGTCGAGAAAATTCGAAAATTTAAAGTAGCCAGATTGAAAAATTGTATTTTTTTCCAATTTGCTTCAAGACGTGGAAGGGGGGAGAAGAGAGGAACGTTTTTGAGAAAAATTTTTGATTCGTATTGTTGAAAAAGTGGTAGGGAGGTTTTTTTCGAAGTTACATCATTTTTTGGGAGCCTATAAATAGCTGGTTAAAATTTTCTCCCGAAGGATTTCATTGTATAGGGTGAGCTGAATTTTGCTTTTTTTTTTAAATCTGTACACGACGAGGTCGCCATAGTTGCAAAATAACCTAAAAAAGATGTGGTTAAAATTTCAGGGCCTTAACTCAATTTTTTCAACTTGCAAAACTTGCAAAACTCGCTTGAAGCTAGAAAATTTTCAAAAAATGGAATTATTATACAGAACTCAAAATGACCATTGTTGGGAAATGTGTGGATGGGAGATAAAATTGAAAAATCACCTGAAATGTATGTCCTGAATCGATTGGGGGGGGGGAGTCTGAAAAATTTCCTCGTGGTTTTTCATAAAACCATGAAAAAACGCGAAGAGGAATATTTTTAACTTGAAAACCCCAGAAGAAAAGGAAAGTGGCATTGTTTTCGAATAATTATGATTTTGAGCTCAAATATCTATAATAATTCCATTGTGGAAAAATTTTTCTAAAAATTGAATCTACGCACTTTTCCCTAACAGGGAAAAATTCTAGATCATGTTAACATTGATTAGAAACATTAAATCAAGAATGTTTACCCTTATAAAACTTTTTTTAATTGTTTTTATTATTTTTATTAAAAATGTTTTCAATTTGCAATTTTTTGAGTTAGACATATCCATGTCAACATTTCAACATAAAAGTCCAAAAATCATTCAAATCTGAAGCAGTGTTCCCAACCCTGAATCTTAACGCCGAATTCCCATTTTCAACATTGAAATGTTATATTTTTAAAAATAAAATTCCATTCTTCGGAATAATCGAGGAAATTTCACGCAAAAATTATTGTGATTTGCAACACTGCTGCAAAAACGTTATATCTAAATCGTTACGTTTTCAGAAACTGACCCCCCCCCCCCGCCTTGAGATGTATAAATAAGAAAAATTCTTTTTTCGGGTTTTTAAAAATTTTTGAAAATTTTCCAACTTTGAGAGAGTTTTGCAAGTTTGAAAAATTGAATTCGGAGGTAAAATTTTATCACATTCATTTCAGATCATTTCGCAACTATTGTGATCCGCCTTTTGTAGATTTCCAAAATAAGGAAAATTAACACCCCCACCCCCCACCCGCATTTCGTAGTCTAAAAATCAGCCGGATTGAATATTATTTAATTTTTTTCGTACTTTTTCATAATCCACTCACACGTGGCGAGGTTTTATGCAAGCTCAAGTACACTTTGACCGTGAAAAATGAGCCTATTTTAAGCAACTCTTGCACCGTCCATTTTCACATGATTCAAATTCATAATTTTTCCCAATATAGTTGCTCCGCCAATTGTTGAATGTAATTATGTTTTCGGCTATTTAAGGAAGAACCGGCGAGTGCAACTTTTTTTTTTTTTAGTGTTTTTATAGTTACCCAGATGACTCGACTGCAACGTTCTTCGGAGTCGATGATGTTGTTTATTTTATCGTCGGCGTCGTTTAAATGTTTATAATTTACTAACGAAAAAACAAAGAGAGGAGTGAAGGGATTAGAAGGTGTTTGTACGATAACTTGAGAATTATACGCAGTTCTGTGAATTAATATCGTACTACTCGTGCATTTATGTAAGTACCAATGGTTTTAAAACACATGCGAGTGAGAAGTAAGGGGTAAGGCCAGACATTGCTTGTACGATGTCTGAAGTTGCACTTTTGAAATTTTATTTTTCTACGAGAAATAATCGGAAGAGTACGAAGCAATGTAATTGATTAGCATAGAGTGACCAATGAGTGTAAATGGATTCGAACCTTGAGGTACATATTATTGTGGGAGTTACAGTTTTAACTTACGATTTAGCATATATTTATTAGCGTACAAGTGAGAGAGGTAATATATGCGTTACGCTCACCCCGAAGGAAAAATCTCCAAAAATAAACTAGATTAAATTTTTCCCAATCGTTAACGTACATATATATAATTAGAATATTTATGTTGAGATTTAAAAGAAATGTTAATGACTTATTATGGGTGTACGAGCGTGGCGGTCGTCAAGACGTACGATATACTTGTTTCCTATTTCCAGAACAGCGCAGGGAGTAAACGTCGACGTCGATGCTGTATGTGTACAGTGTACTAACCATCTCTCTCTCATCATCGTCTCATTCCCTTCCTTCGCCATCAGCTTGTTATACGATGCTGATTTCAGTGACGAAAGTTTCACGTCGTTTTTACGCTACGATTAGACATAACACGCTATACGGTACGATACCAGCACCGGCACCGGCACCGCATTGCATCGTGCATTTTAATATCGCAAACGATTTCATTTCTTGGCATTTTTTCTCGGTCAAGATTCGAAGAAATTTTGCTGTGAGACGTCGCGTCGCGTCGGACCGTCGCGAAATGACTCCAGCGATATGATGTGACGCTGACGTGTACGAGCGTATCGTAAATGTAGAATTTTTCCAGACACTGGTATCGTAAAAGTGCTCAGTTTTGTCGTCCAACCACTGGCATGGTGTTATCGTCGTCAGCCGAATCACGAACCAGTGCTACGAGACGTCGATACGTACGGTAGGGGATTTTTTTTCCACGTACACAAGTCCTACTGTGTGGCTTAAAAAGACGTTTGGAAGTAGGAATTTCATTTTTAGCATTTAGAAGAAGAAGCAGAAGAAGAAGAAATGGAACCGGCTGTTGAAATGTGCCAGTACATGTTGGAAAATGGTCCCTAAAATTTTAGCTATCCAAGTTGATATGTATCCATGCCTCAAAAGGCATTCAAAGTTGAGCATGTGATATCCGCATGAGTAATGAAATTTCCCTTCTGCTGCACGTGAACGAGGTACTTTGTATACGTGCTTCTTCACCAGGAGTTGAATGATATCTGTTTTGTTTCCAACTCTAAGCTGTACGAATTCTCTTCAATATCTATATCACGTCCAAAAGGTGCCGTTTTTTGTGATATCCAGCTGTATATCGTGTTACATCTATTTGATATCTTGAAGAAACCGTAGGAATATCTCAAGAAGAGCTGTATGGTATTATTAGGATATCCATGCAAATTTCTTATGCATATTGTTGATATCCAATGATTAAGGTATATTTCTGGAAAACCATCACGACATCTCAAGCAAAGCTTTATGATATAATAAAGATATCTGTGCGGATTTCGTATGCATATCGTTTGATATCCAATGATCTTGAATGCATATCTCGAAATTGACTCAATTTTTAAATAAAAATTTGTAAAATTATAAGCATGCTTGTATGCATTATTTGTGAGTAATTCGGTGACTAAACTAATTATTCACATATGATAAAATTTAATTTAAAAATAGATGCATAAACTAGGGTGGATCGATTTTTGCAGATTTTGGAAAATTGACAACAGGTAGTGCTTAATAGTTGTGAAATGACCTCAAACTAACGTGGTAAAAAATTTAGCCCTCAAAGTTCAAATTTACCCTCGCCAGCCAAAGCTCAAAGCTAAAAAAATTACAAAAGTTTTCGATAATCGTTTAAAAAAAATTGTTGCCAAGTTTTTTATCAAAAATGGGTTTAGTACTGTTGATTATGCTCAAAATAACGAATAAACATAATTTTTCATTTGTACCCTTTTGTGGAGGGATACCAGAAAAACGTTATTTTTGACACTTTTTAAAATATTTTAAAATAATTCGAGAAAAATTCAATTTTTAAAAAATTTTATTTAATATAGAAGTAGCATAGCCCACTTAATGCATTGTTCTACTCCAGCTCTATACATCTCTTATTAGAAATAAAATAGAGTACGGATGCCCGGCATTTATTAATGCAACCAAGAAAGACCTTTCAATCCTCAAAACTGTTCGAAATGCCGCAATACGTTTATGTATTGGTACACTCCCCTCCTCATCCATCGACAGCATCTACTGTGAAGCAGGTGAGTTGCCCATTGATTCCAGATTTCCTTTACTTTTAAACATATTCCTCGTATCAGCATCTTCCAACCCATCCAATCCGGTTGGAAAAATAGTCAAAAACCATCACGAACAATTTCCCTTCCCTACCGATAATCCAATCTCTCACCTTCATAATACTCTAATAAGCTGCAATATTAATTTACCAACCTTCTTTCGCGAACATATCAAATATCCGCCCTGGAAACTAAACATTCCTGTGAAATCGATTTAACTATGACTAACTGTAAAAAATTCGACCAAAATCCAATCACAATCAAACAGAAATTCCGCCAAACTATTGAAAATTATTTTGATTATGAACAATGTTTCACTGATGGTTCAAAAATCCAGCCACACTACTCCGGATATGCATTCTCTATTGACAGATAAGCTCAAAACTATAAAACTAACGCACACTCATCCATTTTCACAATAGAAATAACA
>FIZR01026055.1:0-24158 GCA_900060175.1 Ferrisia virgata
GCCTTCTTCTTGGCCGTGTCGGCCATCGTTTGGTCGACTTTGTTGCTAGGCATTTAATAAAATATAAGATTTTAATACCTTGAAAGTTGCTGATGTTTGGATGTTATCGGTTCGGTGTCTAACACGAGACTGTGTCTCTTTTTACAAAATGAAAATTTGTTAAAACTGATTGGAATTATTTGTACATACTTTACTGTGATTTATTCAAAAATAACATTGAAATCGTCTACACTATACGTATTCCCATTTACATTCATGATCTTTAACAGGTCTAACAGGCTTACTATCCAGTACATAGCCAACGGCCTGCTAGTGTATGTCTCATTTACTTTTTCAAAGAAATCAGCTTTACTTATTGTCACAGCCCAATTATGTCTTCTTATATGTACTATTGCCATCATGATCTTCCGTAGCATTGCAATCATCCCCTTTTCTTGATTCGTAGCTAGTAGTGCTGTGTAATTTTTAAATTCGCATCAGAGTTTTAATTAGCACAGCTTATATGTTTTTCTTTTTCAAAACGTTTTACATCATATAATAAATTAATATCATCAACTACGTGAATACTTGCTCCAGAATCTACCAACATTTTACCTTCAAAAGATATTTTTCGTAGACCAGCTGCCAAGACATCATCATTCGTTTTGTTATTATCAGCCATATTTGCGGATGTTTTATTCGTAAGTTTACCTCTGTTGTCGATCGAATATTTATTGGGAGTTTGATTACCACCATTGCCTCGTTGAACTGCTCTGCCTCTGCAGATTTTCACTATGTGGGTACTAGTTTTCCCAAACAATTATAGCAAATCCAGGCTTTGCTGGCACAGTCAATAGCATGATGACCGTTATCACCGCAATGGTAACATACCTGCGAATTTGGGCTACCACTACCACTATAACTACAGAAGCGATTATTAGTACTACCTCGTGAATTTTCAGTATTTTTTTCAGGATAATAATAAGGTTGCGAACGAGCACGATAGTTTCTACCACGTCCGCGCAAGATATTGTTTCTATTCGTTTGCCTATAACTGCCTTTACCCCGATTGCTATTGTTTGTATAAAAGATATTGCCATTTTCGTTATTCGTTTTTTCTTCGTCACTTCCGTTATATCTTTCTGCTGCTTCTTTGGTATCGGATAGGTATTCCGTTATCTTATTTTTTAGATCATTTGTAGTTGGATTATTTTATTCGTTTTTATCTATTTTTGCTGCTGCGTCTTTGTGTGCTAGGCGAATTGCGCGAAGAAAATTTATTTTAATTTTTTTCTCGTCTAAATACTCGTCGTTCATTTTAAATTCATTGATTACGTCTTCAAAACGTATGATAAATTCATCTTAGCGATTCTTAAACTAGTAAATTTTCGATCAAGAGCAAGAGTGTATTGCTCAAACTGTTAACATTTTTAACCGAGTCTAATTTATTTATAATTTTTTTAGCGGATATTTCGTTACTAACATATTTTTTATTATTATTGTTTAACTGAAAGAATATGGGAAGTAACGGTGGCTTGCACCCTTTCTTTACCTGCTGGATCTAAGAGATTATACCTGTAGTTTTCTTCCATGACATATTTTAGATCTAAGGCACATAGTTCCATCGTTAGAACTGTCTTCCAGACTGTATACGAATTAACATTAGTGAGAATGGTTGGAGGATTTATTGTTCCCAATGATTTTTCGTGCAATTGGTATTTTAGTTCTTCAACCTCTAAACGTGGCCTTTCTGCCTCCTGTCAAAATAAGGAAAAGTGAATTTAGTATGATTTTGTAAATATCAGTAATAGTACGACTGTTGTCATTATTATTATTTACATTCTATGAAAAACGTTCTATACAGCGCGGCCGAGTATTTCTTAAACTTCTACCTACTGACTACCTTCCAATAGACTCATCTTCTCTTTTGTTCCTCTGATCTGCCTTCTCCTGTAATAACAAAATCTTAGTCTGTTGTTCTGCAATATTTTGCGATTTCGCGACACTCCCACTCGACCTTGTTCCAGGAAGTCGATCGAAATGAGCATATTCATAATCGCATTATTTACCTCCGAGTTTGCGGAAGTATTTCTTCGTTTTATCGTAGAAGTAATCACCATCAACCTCCTGGATACCGGATTGTTCAAAAGTTGGGTACAATCTTAAAAATGGGTTATGCTGTTCGTTTAATTAATACTAATAATAAATATTTTCAAAACAAAGTGCAAATAATACAAATCATGAATGCACAGAATAAAAAAAGGAACATAACGAGATCACTCATTGCCTTCAGCATCCAATAATTGATCTTCATCAGAAGACTCAGCCTCTAACCGTTCATTTATGCCAATCGTTCGTAAGATCAGCTTCAAATTTGGGTGCTTGCCCCGCTCATGTGACCGCTTGCCTTGCCTAGATCAAAAGGTCTTCTCGCAATTTGGAGACTTGCACGCCCACTACAAAGCTGAAAACATTCGTAAATTATTATCTTAGATTATAACTCGAAATCTATAATGCAATAAGATACTCATTCCATTTGTTGTTTATGGCTCGCCAGAATGTGGCTCCCATAAGATGACCGTTTTTATCTCGATTTTCTACACCGTGCATCGATGTTAAATTTACGCGGCTTAATTTTTTCGACGTCATTTTCCAGTTTATTACATTTTACCAACCACTCATGTTAAGTTTTAGTTCTAAAATGTCTATTTTAAAGTTTGTAACCCAGTTACACTTCTGATATCTGATTGAACTCGTTTCCTACCAATTTCTCAACTTCATTGGTTTGATCTTGTTGCTGAAATTGACAACATGTTCGTAGAGCATTATCAATGTCAATCTTGAGGTTATCAATGATTGATTTGATCGCTCGATTTTTTTTTTATTAACAATTTGATGTTCAATATTGTGTACTTTGTAGTATCTTCATAACAGGGCCTGTTCGATTCATCGATTTTTCGAGATTTGTCACTGCTGTCGATTACCTATTACAATTATGATCGTTTTTAAAGAATAACGTTAAGGTTTTGATTCAACTGCAGTTTTTTTTAAGGACGGCAGAGCTCATCATTAATGCATTATATTATTAAAAGTCATCATTGAAACGTTGTTTCAAGATGGAAAAATGTTTGAGAGTGTGACATCAGGTTCCGCAGCCTTGCTTGATTGAGGGGCTGTGCTAGGTTGCTTATTCAGATTCGTTGGTTTATGAGCACCAATATTGGGCTAATATTAAAGGACGAACACCGCCTTAACCTTTGCACACAGATATGAAATTGATAGATTTCCGATGCGTAATTTTTCACCAATCGTAATTATATCGTATTCGTCAAAGATAAAACGCAAATTTATAAATTGCAAACGAAGAAATTTTATTATTTACACGATATTATACAACATTATCATTTAAACCATCATAGTTGAAACATCCTGAGTATCATTTTAACCGTAGTAAGCGAAAGGAGTGTAAGCCGGAGCGGCAATAGCTTTAGCATAAGGAGCAGCCACAATAGGAGCGGCGACTCCGGAGTATGCTAGAGGAGCGCTGTATGCAGCTGGTGCGTAGGCATATGGGTAAGCGGCGTATGGGGAGGCAATTGGAGTAGCGTACGGGTATGCAGTGGCGTATCCGAAAGGAGTAGCGAATAATCCACGTTTATTTCTTCCTTCAGCTGGTTTTTGTTGTTCTTCGGCAGCCATGCAGAAAGCAACCAAGGCGAATAAGAAAGTGACTGTGATCTGCGAATTGAAATACAAAAATGTATACAATTTGTTTAAGAAATTTTTGCGTCTAGGTAATTAACGATGAACAATTTGAATTGCGGAAAAGAGGACGTAAATTTTGGTATCGAAAGACTAAATTTACGAGAATCAATCTAATATGTTTTTTCATCTGTAGTGACCTTTTACGTCCATTCTTGCTTTATCCCAGCAAAAGAACGTTAACATAAGAGCATAAAAGTACTATTATTTTCTATTTTTGACCCGAGAGTTCAACATAAATCACGATATGAAGCTGTTTCAAGCCTTGAATTAGAATATTTTCAAAATTATGTGTTGGGTTAGTGTGAGTATCACGGTTAGAGAAACAAATGGCGTGTTTTTAGGCCTATTTTATAATTCGTTAATAAAGTTTTCTAAATTTAGATACTACAGATTTTTTTTTTTGATTTTTTTAATGTTATTTTTTGAAAAATTAAGTGGGTCATGAAGTACACAAATTTTTTTAAAAACATCCCAAAATATGATTCAATTTTTATAAAGTCTACAAAACGGCGAGCTTCAAACATTAAAGTTACAGCATATCTAACGCTAGTGAATTTAGTTAAAATTTCAAGAAAAGTAGTAAAATAATAGTGAAAAATTCAAAACCACGAATAATTTTTTTCAATGATTTGTAATACAAATTTCCTTTCGTTTGAAAATTTTGGCGTAATGAATTTCATCTCGTTGATTTTTATGGGGTGAGGGGGTGAGAGGTAAGTGAAAATTTAGTGAAAAAGTATTGATTTTTCAAAAAAGAAAACCGTTAAATATCCAGAATTACACATTTTGTATAATTTTTCGGCTACATCTTTTATAAACGTTCAAACTATATTCGAGACAGGAGAGAAAAAAATCATCATACTGTTCATAAATTTATTTTCTTTTTCCAACCAACAATTAATTCCTTCGCGAACATCGGGTAAGGTAAAAAAAAAAAAAATGAAAAATATAGAAAAGCGTGAAAATGAAAAAAATAAACATTTCAGATTTTTTTCCGCCTGTTGACAGGCTTAGCAATTTACCCAATGTCAAATAAAAACACGTAATTTTAACAGCGATATTTCTGGAATTGATCGAATTCGAATCTGCGATATAGTTTTCAGTTTCCTCCTGCTGTAGCGAACACCTTGGTAAATTGATTAGTTTAGAATGTTAATTCAATCCGTATAGGTACAAGTGGAAAACTGAAACTCTTTGCGAGTTGAATTTTTTTTACGTTTTAATAAAAAAAAATAAAATAAAAAAGTTGCTGTGCAAAAAAGTACAAACAGTGACAATTTTCAAAGGAAAAGTTCTCCAATTTAAAGTTTCATTTATATACTGAAAGTCTTTATACCTATATTTATGTGTATGGTTTGAAAATGTTTGGCAAAAGTACATTTATGCGATGAGTTAAGGGGCTTTGGTTCACATATCCTGCTATGTTTGGTATTTTGTACTTAACTTGAAATAGTTTTAAATATAAATGAAGCTAATCATAATAGACACATTTTGTAAAAACATAGTCGACACTATTTCCTTAACATGGTTAAAGTTTTAAGATAGCTTTTAGGCGGAAATACGAGCTAGTATTGTTTACTGACTCTAAAGTAGTCGAATTCACGCTTACGACCGAGTAGCTTTTAAATTAATCCTTATCATAGTAAAAAGTTTACCCAAACTAGAGTGTATTCTTAACGCATATTCTACGAATTATTAATAAGATTGTGTATAATTTACCTGGAATTTCATTTTGAATGGATTGGAAGTGGTGTGTTCGGCCAACGAACGAAATAATTTCAAAGCGAAATAAGCGTACGAAGAAAAGCTTCGAATGAACTGATGCCTGTATCGGTGGTCGACGAGGTTTATATACTCGAATGAGAGTAAAAAATTACCCCCAAAAACTTACGATTTTAACATTCAATAAACGAAAAATAATGATCTAATATGTTACGACATTTTATCCCCGTAAATAGCTCGCATGTACTTTAACGTGCCAATTCAATATACTCTTAACGCACCATCATGCATATAACTATAAAGGATAAGGATTAGTAATTACGTATTCATGGCAAGATAAAAAAGTTCGATATCCAATTAACATGTACTACCTTCTTCTGTAGGTACATGTAAAAAAAAAAAAAGGTTATCAATTTGTATTCAATATATACGACGAGTGCGTTTATATCTACCTATGTATGCGTTTTCTTAATTCTATTATGTAATTTTACTGCATGTCGTTGTCGTCATAGTCTGCTGTATTTCGAAGAGACACCTACTTAAGGACATGTACTGATCTTAATTTCGATCTGATCTTCACGTAAATATTTAGGCGGTGTTGAAATCTTAAGTACCTGGTTATCTATCGTATACGCAGATATTTGGCAGGTCTCCTAAATACCATATCAAGTGAATTTGAGTAATTGGCGTGTCTTGTTTTGGTGGCGAATTAAGCTTAGTACGTAGACGTACGAGTGCGACCTTGACCCAGCAACGAGATTGAAAATTTTTAATAAGTAGGTAGTTTGAATGCTTCGATGTATTTTGATAGTATTTGTTTGAATTTACGTGAGTTTGTATTGGTTTCGATACTTATTGAATTCTGGTGCTAATACGACCTTTTGAGGACTTGGAAACTCGGCAATTTTATTTGTTATTTGTAAATCTGTTTTTTACATGTCATCCGGATCCCCTTGAAGAACTGTCTTTTTCGAAACGAATTCGATATTAAAAATTCGAGACTTATTGAGAGAGATCTTGAACGTGCAGTCAACGGATTTTCAGTCGTCCTCGATACATTAACACGTCGTACAAATGAAATTCGTCCCTTTGAATGAGTAACTAAAGTGTTGATGCTCTGCGCTACTCTTTAATCGATACTTTGCTAGTTTTCCACCAGTGGCAAAGCCAATGGAGGTTTTGGAGGGTCTTAACCCTTTCAAAGAAGTTGGAAAATTTGGAAACTTTCTACATTCATGCTAATCTTAGCCTAATTATTTATGTCATAATGTCAATGAAAATGAGGTTATTACAGTCTATGGACAAACGGCGGATGAGAGAGGAGTATCAACAAAATCAGTTTTAGCATCCTAGAAGACCATTAAGACAATTTTTAGTCATATCTGATATTTATCGTTTTTTTTTATTTTTTTTGAGCCTTTAGGAGGTCTCGACTTTTCAGCCCCGAATATAGGAGTTTTGATCATTTTTTCTTAGTTATTGAGTTTGTTCTTCGCATAACTCCCCTCCTAATTGAGTCAGGAACTTGAAATTAGCTGTGTGCATTTATTACGGGGTCCTACACGTCTTCACAACCCCAAATATTTGTTTTTTTTGGTTGTTTTTTCTTATTTTCTGAGTTTGTTCCTCTCATGTGTGTACATTTTAGTGGGAGCCCTAGATGTGCCTTTTGGCGGTCTCGACTTTTCAGCCCTATTTCACTCATTCACGCCCCAAATATGGGGTTTTTTGGTAGATTTTTCTAATTTTTAGAGTTTGTTTCTCGCGTCTCCATTCCAAATTGGGCTAAAAAGTTAAAATTAGGTATGTCCCGTATGTAGAGACGGTTGATGTGCCTTTAGGGGTATCGACTTGTTAGCTCCATTGAACTCTGCCTAACCGCATATTTGATTATGAAAAAAGTATGGCGAAGCGATCCTTCCTTTCAATTCTCATGATTGTGATGTCACGGAAATCAGGCTGAAAAATCATCGCTTGCGATGCTTTTTTGTTTCTTAATACTCCAGGAAATGCACTTTTTGATTGTTATATGTCCATTTTTTCAAAATTTCGCCTTCGCTTCCCTCGGACATACCATTTAGTTCATTTTTAGGAATTCAGAAACCTCTCCTTTTGAGCTATTCTTGTCTACGTCACGTTTTGTATTATTGAAACCAAGGTGTTCATCGAGTCTTGAAAGACATGAATTTTGTCTAAAATTTTCTGTCAAAATTAAGAATAATTCTTCAGTGAACATTCGTTTTTAGCCTTGTTAATATTTATATTTATTAAAATTTTCGTCCTCGCCTCTTTCGAGTACAATATACTTTCTTCTCACAAATATTTATATTACTGGGGGGTGACCTTTGTCAAAATTATATTTTACCCTATTTTGGGAGAAGGGGAGTTGCGAGGCCAAAAACACAAAAATTGTTCCTTTTTGAGACAATCGATAGAGAATCCACAGTTGTATAACATATCCAAAAATCAACCTCCCTAAGTCAATTAGGAGAGGGTAGGAGGGTTTTTCCCATTCTTGACCTTGAAAGAGGGTTGTTCTCCCCTTTCTCCTCACAAAATGAGCTGGGAAGTTGAAATTTGGTATGTGCATTCAGCAGGAGCCCTAGATGTGCCTTTCGATGGTCTCGACTCTTCAGCCTCATTACACCCCCGCATAGCCTCAAATACTTGGTTTTTTAGTCGGTTTTTCTTATTTTTTGAGTTTGTTCCCTACGTTACTCCCCTTTGATTTTTTTGTGATCAATTGACGAATGTGAATTCATCGCTGCCTTATTGGGTCATTGTAGTGAGACAGAATGATGTTCCAAACGCGATGGTAATTGGTTTCACAAATTTTAATGTTTGGTACTAAATCAAGAGCTGGACCCTTTAACAGCGTCGGTAAATAACTGCGTTTCTTTTCTGGACTGATTTTCTGGTGATTGTGTGTATGTTCTTAATGTACACACTTCGGAAATTTAGCCAATCATCTGTCGTGCCGTCGAATTCAGGTATGTTTAATTTTGGTAATTTTAAATCATCTGATGAATTTGTTTTTCTTTGTATTAGTTCATTGCATAAAGATTTATATTTATGATGCTGAACTTTCGATGTAATGCGATGGCTCTTAGGTTGTCTCATGCTAGTACCTTTCGAGCAGCGTCGTCGATTTTCTTTTTTAATTCATGTGGATCTTGTAGTTCTGTATTTAAGACTTTGGTGTTAGATGGAATATCGTCTTTTTTTTTACCGAGTTTTTTAAAATCTGCTATAAGAATGCTTAGTGCGGCGTTTAGTTCTTCGTTTAGAGAGACTGATGAACGGTCTTCTTCGGTGGATCTATCATCATGAAGGTTGGTTCTGCTGTCGCCGTTATTAACGTCATGGTTCACAGTGGTAGAGCCGAACCAATTTTCTTCCATATTTTTATTTTTAATCTGGTTTGAAAGACCATGTACAAATTGTAAGTTTTATATAGTGGACTATATTTGACAATGTTATATTACAATAATGGATCGAAGTGCTCGAGATGCTTGAAGATGGTCTAATATTTGTTGCTTAAAAATATTTTTAAAAGTGTGCAATTTTACCATCCCTCCAAATTGAGCTAGGAATTTGAAATTAAGTATGTACATTTAGAATAGGCCCTATGTGTGTTGTTTGGAGGTTTTGACTTTTCAGCTCATTGAAACTTTTCTATTTACGATGCATTAATGAAAAAACATCGCAAAGCGATGCTTTTTTTAATTTTTCGTGGTTGTAATATGTTACGAAAATCAGCCTCAAAACGCATCGCAAAGCAATGCTTTTTTAAATTTTATATTTGTATTTTTTAAAAGAGGACGAAATTTTTTCGATATTCTGAGAGTAAGAAGTGGAAAAACAAGCATTTTAGCCTATCAATGTCTGGGGAGGGAGGGATTTCCTTATTTGTTGGTGGGACATAAGAATTTTTTTTTTGAAGTGCGGAGTGTATAAAACGCTTATGTTTTCTGAGTTTTAGCTCCTTGAAATTAAGGAAACAGGGGACAGATCTACACATGCCCGAACGAAATGTTGAGAAAATATCATTTTGTAAACGTCAGAACAGATTTTTCAAATTTTCATGTCAAAAGATGAAGGATTTCCAGCGATTCGGTATTAAATCAATGATGCATGTGTAAAATAATTTCGAATTTTTTCAACCTCACTATGGGTGAGGGGAAGGAGAGATTGAACCTATGAAAGCCCTAAATATAATACGTAAATTCCTGACCAAGAGGTCAAAAATGTTTCGTCTATCAGCTTTTATTTTAATTTTTTTTGTTCTTCCACAATATGTGGTTTTCTCAATTTTAGCCAAATTTGCCAACTTTTTTCTAATTCTGTCGATTTCTCCCAACGATTAGTAAATATGAGGAAGAGGTTGTTACCTTCTCTTCTCTCCGCGCCTATTCAATCCGCTTCTGGGTTCACTTGATATTGATCTTGTGTTTATTTCAAACTTTCCTTCTGTAGTTTGAAATATTTTGTATTCGATTTGACATCACGAATATTGTTGGAACTCTTTATCATTTACAATATTGACTAGATCGCGTGTTTATTAGTTCAGAATAAGAATGATCCAATTGATCATGAATTAAAATTGAAAAAGAACAAAGATTTGGACAGATGGTCCTGGTACCTTTGTTGCATTAATGCAGCAAAACAATCCCTCTAACATAAATGCATTACACGCATTTTCGTTCTGTAGAAATACGATTCTGGTTCTATGTAGCTATAGACTGGCTGTTGAATAATATTTCAAAGCGAATAGGAGATGGTAATAATTATTGTATTCAAAATTCATCTCAAATTATGATTCAGAACGAATTATACTTCTGGTGAATAAATTTTTGCACTTACGTTTACCCATGCGAATAATGTTTTCGATACATTGGGCGATTCTTAGTAACCATATCTTCTATTTTAGGATAATCTAGAAAAGACGTATATATGGTTCAAATTTTACAGTACTAAAGTTTTTTCCTCAAGTGGTGCTTAACTTTAATATCCGAATATCGCTAGGGGTCAGATATTGCCTTTTGCTAATAAAAATAAACGGATCAAAGTAATCGAACGTACGTATTACGTGTACAGGGCACCTTCGTAAAAAATTTGGGTACATCGTCGAAAACTTGAAATTATAAATAAAGGCGAGGAAAATGTTGAATTGGCAAGGTTGCAAAAAAAAAAAAAAGATAAGAATACCCATATGCAACAGTTTACAAATACGATGCCATTATACTTTAAAGGAAACAACTGACGTCACATTTAGCGATTGAAAAAGTACTTGTACGTATTGGTTCTTTTAACGCCAACCTAATGTACTCGTACGAAATGTTTTAATCCGAATCTAATATTTTATTAAATGTACTACGACGAAGTGGTATTCTTCAATTGATACCTTCGCTCTTTTAATGATACCTATTCGGAACTTTTTAACTGGGATATGTGGGTAGCTTTACTAGTATGTTGAGAAAATAAGACACCGCGCCGCGCTCATCAACAGTTTTTATTCCCTTCCGTTCTGCACCTTTTATTTCCTCTTAATGTTAATGTTTATAATTTTATAAATTGCGACAGATAGTCGACGTATAAAAGCACTTAATCAGGGACGTGACATTTTTGAAAACAGATAAATTTTCAAATATTATAATGATGCGAGTATGAACCAAACTCGTAATGGTATATTATAGTTAACTGGTCAGTGCTAGCTTTATGACCAGTGAATAATGCTCGCTATCCGTTTCGTATTCGAATACTTTGGAGATTATGAAATGTGAAAAAATATCCTCGTTATTGCTCGTACTCGTATTATGTATGGGTACGTAATACGTATGGCTTATTCTATGCAGCTGTAAAAAACAAATGATATGTAGCTATAAAATTTTTAAACTACAATTTGATGTATACTTATACGTTGCATATGCCAAAAGTAGACGTAGAAAAATCGTGAAACTTTGCTTGCATTTTCATTCCAGGTTATTTAATTTAAACGACACGTTCCATTCGGTTTCATACGCAGAAAATGGTACCTAAATAAAGATATCAACTATACGACGACCATGATGAGCTTTTTCTAGTCCAAAGGTTATGAAGGTTATGCAAATTACGCTCTTTTTTTTTCGTTATTCTTTCGGGTGAATGAGATGATGATTTTTAAAGTCACTCTAAATACGATACGCGATGTGTATACTTTTCATCCTTTGTATTTCACTTTTACGTTATTCATCTGTTGAGATTTTCGATTTAGTTTTTAAAATCTTTTTATAGCAGATTTGCGAACAATCGATATTATCATCGAAATGGTCTTTTTTTGAATAATTCTCGAACTGTTGATGAGTTCAACTACTTGGTGCTCGATTTTCACGAGTATGCGTATTTTAATCATGCTATGTGCTGATTTTTAAATTGGTATAACTTGTTTCAAATGAATATTTAATTGAGGAAAGATTACTTTTCCAAGTATTAGTCTATAATAGACCGGTTTAGTAATTCTTGTTGTGGTGTGTTTTGATTTTGGACCAGGTATCTCTTTATTTTACGAAAATAAGAATTTCATAACTCATATCTCCTAAATGTTTTCCTTTTACCCCAGAAATACCTTCAAGGTGCATTTCGATCAAATCGAAACACGTTAACCCGTGCTAACTTGGTTTTTCAGTCATTTTTTGGTTAGGGCGACTACCCCACCCCTGGGTGGTCCGTATCGAGGGTAGTACGTGGTGAAAAAATTGGCCTCTAAGCGCGATATGAATTCTAGTTATTTCAGTTTTTCAGTAATTTCGCAATGTTATTCGTCAACTTTTTGGTATTCCACCTCTCATAACTCCCCCTTAAATGGATCTCAGGGGCTGAAATTTTGGTTGTGAGGGCAATTTTGAATGCTTTACACAACTGTAAAAAAATTTTTTCATTTGGCGTGTAACACTCGAGGTACTTCCCTTGTAAATTCAAAATTGTAAGAGTTAAGAGATATCAAAGATTTACAAAGTATCCATGGCTCAAGAGGAGAACTAATTTCTAGATTTCGACCATTTTTGCTTGAAATATTTACTTTAAATGGAACTGATACCATGTATAATTTGAGCCTCCCCTCCGAACGGGCGTGGTGCTAGAGGTCGTCTGAAGAAGGTGATTTTTGATGAAATCATCATTGTGAGTACCACCCCGCTTTGACGTAAGGGGCTCAAATTTCTAACCTATACATATCTATATTGGAGCGTTTCAATTTTAGTGAAAAAAAGTTGCGAAATGACGTTAAAAGACCCAGGGTAAAATTATGGTGTCACTGACTTGACCTTTGATGCCCCCAAACTGGTTTGGAAGCGTATTTCTGGATAAGTATATTAAATCGGTCCTGGGGTCTTATCGTAATGATGTTTTGGTGGTGTGTAGATACCATCAAGGTACTTTTATCTCCTTAGTTTCAGACCTTTATCACGAGTGGTTTTTGAGTTTTTGATTTTGCCTTCAAAAACATTTCAAATTTTTTTTATGTCGATTTGTGGGACCCAATTTTTTCAAACTTGGACCGTATTGTATTTATATATGTAGGCTTTCATTAGAAAAAAAAATGACAGCTTTCTCCACCATTACTTCCCCTCCGAAACATCAACTCGGAATTTGAGAGCTCTGTATACCTATAAAGTCTGAGAGGCACAATTTCAAAAAAAAATTTTTTTCTGGTGTAATTATGACTGTAGAATAACACATACAATATTTTTTTTTAGTTTTATTTTATTCACGAAACCAGCTGTAAATCGAGGCTAAAGAGGTCTTTTTGAGAAATAGAAATACTAAATAATTGAACTCAGTTCGTATTTTGCGTGCTTCTTTTTTTTTGGGCCAATATAAAATCATAACCAAGAAACGAAGGACCCGGGAGCCCCATTTGGGTTGCAGTGACCCTCTACACCCCCTAATTTCGATCAAAGTTTAGATAGGCAATGCGGGCATCATTTTCATTTGATGTTAAAAGCATAATTAGATCCCTTAAGTACCTCACTTTAGCGTTAAGCCTAAGAAATCAGCAGAATGAAAATTAAAGTAAATGCAAATGAAAACACTTGTTATGAGAAATGAGGTCTATATCATTGAAATCAGAAAAATGAACAAAAATTTTACATTTTATCGAACAAATTACTGCTACCAATAGACTCGAATGTTGACCTTTCTCATATGTATAGAGTAACTGCTTATGAGGAAAGTCGATGTAGTAATTTATTAGTGGATAAAATATGGAATTTTTGGAGAGGGTTACAGGGTGAAATGAAATACATGTACGAAATACATAGGTTTTCAAGGTTGCAGAAGTTGAAAAGTTGAAACCCTCAAAAGACACACTTAGGATTCCTACTGAAAGTACATATCGAATTTCAACTTCCTAGCTCTATTTGGAGGAGAATTATGCGAAGAAAAAACTCAAAAAGTGAGAGAAATGAGAAAACCTGACCAAAAAACCACATTTCTGTGGCTGTGAGGAGGTGCAAGGAAGCTGAAAAGTTGAAATCCCCAAAAGGCCCATCTAGGGCGCCTACAGAATGTACATACCAAATTTCAACTTCCCAGCTCATTTTGGAGGGGGGATTTTTAATATGAAAATTATGCAAGAAATAAAGTATTTATTTCGATCAATGACAAAATGCGGAATAAAAATGAAAATAGAAAAGATCGCGATTAAACAAATTATAGTTTCAAAAAAACATAACCAACAGTATCTGGCTCACAACAGCCAAGTATACGTAGATAAGTTTAATTTTAATCCTCAATAGGGATACGGAAGGAACAGGATTCTGTAAATGGCTGGTGCATTTTCAGTAATATGTTAAATAATAAAAAATAAAAATAAAAAATAATAAAAATTTATAGATTGGAAAGTAAAAATAAATAAAAAATAACAAAAAATTAGAATAATTTTAAAAAATAAAAAAATAAAAAGTCTATGTATCGTAGTATGTGCTGGGAACAAACCAAACGACCAATCTTGCGATCATTTTGTTTGAATGTTCAATAATGCCAAAACGCTAATGGTAAATCATATAAATTATAAAAAAATTAAAAATACTTCGTAGATCCTCTTTGCATTTAAATAGTAAGCATTGAAAAATTGTTAACGTAGTTGGTGCAATTTTTTATTCGTTTTTGACTTGGATATGTCTGTGGGTGAGGAGTTTGTTTTTTGAAAACGTGACGTTTTCAATGTTACATTTTTGATTTTTCATTTTGAAATTGCCGATGAAAAATAATTTTGAATAATTTTTGTACCATATGTTAAAATGTTAATATCTAGAATTTTTCTTTGAAAAGGAAAACTGTCTAAATTTTTTTCTTGCTTTGATGAGTAGCAGTGCCATATTTCCCACAAAGCTAACAAAACTAAAGCTTTGAGTGGCAAATTTTTCGAAATTTTTCTAAAAATAATTCGAAAGGATTCCCGTTATGCGGCTTGTTGGAAGGAAGTTGTAAATTGTACTACGTTTTTTCTGCTCTTTACTTACTTTTTTTTCCTTCGTTAATTTAAATTCCGAATTTTTAAAACAATTTTCTAATTCTTAAGACTTACTATTCAATTATTATTTCAAAACAACGTTCAAACCAATGGCGCATCCAACAAGGGAGTTACCGGGGCTATTGCGTCTCCCCCTTAGGAGTGAAAAAGTTGAAGGTTTTATTACATCTACATCGAATTTGATACCCGAGTAACCGAAAACCCACCACTTTCGTAATGAAATTTCAAATTTTGAGCCCCAACCTCGAAAAAATGCATTTCAGGGATTAAAAATTCCAATTTTTCAAAATCTTGCCCTCACTGCGCTTGAAATTTCACGTTTGATCTTCGAAATTTGAAACCTAACTTACAGAAAATGCATTTTTTTAGGGCTGAAGAAGTTATACCCCTCCCCTCCTTGAAAAATTTCTGAGTGTGTTTATGGTTTAAACATTTTTATTCGTAGCGAAGCACCTGTAATACTTATATTAATCATATTTTTTAATAAATAGTAAAAAAAAATCTCAGCAATAACTATGGTATGAAGCATTTCAAATGGGGGGGGGGTGGTTAAGTGGTAAGCTTCGTGCGGGAAAAATCTTAATCTACCTCTGATGAGTGGAATACGTGTTTTTCTTTAAAGGTGTGTAGAAGGGAATCTATATTATAAATAGAAGTTCTCCGTTCTTTCCAAAGTATTTTTGAATTGCAGATATATTTCAAGTTTATCTTTGGACAATTCACATCTTAGTAGTTGCAGGCTGGCACCAGGTCTGTATGTGACAAAACATTGGCATTTGAAAAAAAAAAACTATTTATATCGTTGGTATATTCAGCTTCATAAAATTCCCTCTCCCCTCTTATGTATAGAAAATTTCTGAAAATTTCACTGTTGTTTGCTACCAAGTCGTTCTCAAAGGGAATGCCATTATAGTCAAGACACCATGTTGGTAGAATTTTCGAATTTTATTTTCCAAATTAAAAATTTTGGTCGTTCCTTTTCCATCTTTTGGGTTGAAAATGATAGTAAAGCATCTTTTGTTATCACCTCATTATTTGCTTGTATCAGGGTTGAAACACCATCTATATTTCGCATATAAAGTTGAAGAATTATTAATTTTTCAGTAAAAAATATTTTTTCTATCCACATATTCGTATCAGTTTCATTTTCCTTCTTGAACGTTCATGGTCTGTATACGAAGGGCAGGTAAACCGGCTGGTGCTTGATAGACAAACATTGTGCTATTTAACCCTTCCAGATATATCCACTTCTAATCGCTAATGAGGTTTAACTCGTTAAATTGAGTAGATAAAAGCTAGCCCTAAATAATTCCCCGTCTCTAATTTATTCAAAATTTTCAATTGAGGTAGAATTGATACGCCACGTTGTATTAGCATTACTTACACGAAGCGACGAAGTTCCATTCAAAATTCATTGTATTCTTTACAAGCACTTTCTTTCAGCCCGTTATCATATGTGTTGAACAATATGGTGTTCGTCAAGCGAGTACGTTAATATCGATGTAAAGCTTTTACGATATTTATGGCGTAAACAACGCGATCGTCGCGGTTTTAGATTACAATTTGTTTGTTACAAAATTAATCTTCGTTTTTCGAAAGGTAATACATTTTTGTGCTTAGAGTAGATTGTCTTATATGCGGCATTTCGAAATTTACTGCATAGATCGATAAAAAGAGCGAGTGAGATAGAGAATGAGTAGAGTTTTGATGTAGGCAGTGAAGCCGATTTTATGTGATGTACCAATGTACCTAGCTTGAGTTACCTACTCGGTATACGCTTCAATGGTACCGATTTCTGGTGTAATGCTGGCGTTTGCCCGAGAAGCGAACAACGTTTTTAAATAGGGTAGGTAGGTAGGTAGGTAGGTAGGTATGTTTTTCCAGACGAGTATACGTTTATATGTGCGTGGCTTGTAGCATGGAAGAGAGATGATTTTCGAGAGTTCATAAGTCGCTTTGGAAATCAAATCAACCGTATAGGTGGTTTTATTTGTACATCATTTGCAGTACGAATCTTTCGCATGGTCGATAATTCTATGAAGGCTCTACTCTTCGACAAGGTATTGACTACTTTACAACTTTTTCTTCTCGCTTCGTATAGCACCCTTCTCATTGGTGGACCGGAAAATTAAAGAAATTAATGAAGCGAGCCGTTTCTCATTCTCTCTCGTTCCATAAACATTGCTCCTTTTTATCTATTTTTTTTTTCGACGCCCCATCTATCTGTAGTATTTCATTTGTGCGGTTTAAAGAATTTGTATTTTTTCAAAATTTGATCGTGTATTATACAGTCTCTACTTATTATTATTATTATTATTAAGTGTATAACAGTGAATAACGATTCTGACGTTGAAGATTGACAGCAGCGTTTCATCTTATAAGTACCTAGAGTATTGTGCAACGTAGTGGTTATATATCGGTTTCGCTAAAACGTATTTAATTTATCTCCCATTTTATTTAATAAAAGAGTGTTTTGAATATATGCTAGTTATACTGCTAAGGACTGGAAGTAGTGAATTGTGTAACAATATCATTTGAAAAACGTGCGAATTTTCTGATGAAATTAAATTCGAGACACGGGTTCATTTTTCAATAAAAACCGCAAAAGATATTGTTTCGAAATGTCGTTTTCGCGTCGTGCATGAGATCTTTTCAAGCGAAATGTATTTTATGGGAATTAAGAATTTTCAAAATGTTTCATTCGTGTGCTGTATGTAGAAGTTGGGTAGACCCGTCAACAACGTGACGTTTCTCGGATTTTATACCATCGTTGAAAGATTTTTAATTTATTAATTTAATCTAAACGTCAAGTAAAAAAACAATATCGAGTAGGATTGTGGAATCAGAAGTCGTACCACATTAGTTTATCTAGATATGTCTCATCTTCAATGGTCAACTTTTGTACACTTGCTGGAGGATTTTTTTATGTTCGAAATTTTAATGAATTCATCTCTTACCGAGATAAAAGTGGAAAAGTACTATTTTAAAGGTTGTCTGTGGTTGCAATCTTGAAAAAAATTGAACAAATTAAGCATGAGAATATATTGAAGTATTCTTTCCACATTCTAGCCATTTGTTCCGCTAATTTTCGGTTTCGGAACTTTCACTTTTTCACATTCCCAGGACTGTGATGAAATGTAATTCCAAACAAATTTTTCAACCTATTACTGAGAGAGGTCTTTTCGAGTCTTAAGATTGGGGAATAAAAGGGTCGTGTGTTTGTATGTGTGATCTAGATCTTACAGGGCGCTATAAGCAGCCCATGTAAATTCCAGATACTTTTTCAGCGCAACATTTTGTACAATATTGAAATTAATACACCTGAAACCCATTACCCCTGTACCAAAATGGTTTATTCAGGATAATGGCTTTCTAATGCGTTACAACTATGTAACATAGCCTATGAGTAATGTATATGTTCGTGGTTGAAAAGATCAGATTGGGATGACCAACCTGAAGCATAATTTGAACAGTATAGGAAAACGTGTGTAGGAGTTTCAGGACCACAATCGTATAAACAGTAAACCTACCTGCCTACCTATCTTCCTTATAGAAATATTTATTTTAGAAGAGGTCACAGTTTCTCAACGCTCGCATCACCACCTCACATAGCGATAGGTTTATAAAAGGAAGGAAATAAATAATTACAGAAAAAAATTAACACGATTCCCGCAGGAGGGTCGTGAAAATAAAGTGAAGTAGATTAATTAATAAAATATGAAAATTTCAAGATACAAACGACGTACGCAGAATTATAAAAGATTGTTTACGGTGAAAGTTTTCATATCAGACCTAAGAAATCCTTGGATGTTTGACTCGCATGTTCCGTTATCAAAAATTTTTCTGTCAAAGAGTGTTTATGATGTGAAGGCTCAGAATGATTTCATTTACAACTTTCATTCTTTATTGGCTCAGAAAACCCGATCAGAAGAGTCGTTAGAATCAATATTATTAACCAACTTTTAGTTGAAATAACCAGTGGTAATCAAATTAGCAAGAACTGATTTTCGAAAGTAAAAATCCGTATCTTTACCATTTATTTTGATCTGATTACCAATCAAAGTGGCGGATCTTGTGGATGGAAATCTTTCCCACAAATTTTGTCATGTATACATTTTGCCTATCTCTATTATTGAAGGGACAGCATTCGTTTGAATTTATGAGCCCCTTCAAAAAATTAAGATACGCAAATTTCGTATGTCATAAAAAATGCTGCAAAAGTTGCCTAGCACAAGGTTCACCATTCTAAACCACGATTTGAACTATTTTTTCGTTCTCAAAATTTTACTTGAGACGTGGTGAAGGCAGTGTAATATTTTAAGAACAAAAAATTTGCTCAAATCGTGGTTTAGAATGGTGAACCGGCTTATTCCAACATGTATTTGGCATTTTTTCGGGTTTGACGTTATAGTACGGCGCATTATCAAGAACTGTAACCGTTTTTTGAGACTTTGGTAATCCCTTCAAGATTTTTGTAAACCATCGATAGAATTTCTCTCTTAAATGAAAACGAGTTGTCATTTTTTTTTTCAATTTAAAACAACTTTTCTGGCCACTTTGTCAGAAAGAGGTACCAATTCGACTTTTAGTTACCTACTCTGGAACCTAAATTTGATATGAACTGTATCTACTTACCTCACAAACTATAGTCTACAAATACTGAAGGGAAATTCTACCTCAGGGTTCTACTATGTTCTCCAAAATACTTACTTAATAAAATTATTGTACAATACCATTCATTTTTTAGTGATTATTTGACGTTTTGCTAGACTCCAAAGTAAACCAACCATTTTCTAGAGAATCCTCGGCGCTCCCAATACCACCAATAATGAATCGTTTACCCTTACCAGAAGAGTCCTTAAGACCACAAGATAAATCCTTTCTTCACTGCATCGTGCTTTGATTTAATGGAGTTGTCTTTCTAGCTTGTTCTCGGTATTCACAAACTGCTCTGATATTCCTGCGTCGTCACAAAATGATCTCTTCTTTTTCCATTAAAAAACTATCGCGTCCTCTTCTATCAAATGGTAACTCTATTTTCTTCAAAACACGACACAAAGTTGTTCTAGATAACTTTGGTTGGGCGGGATCTTCTAACATTTTGGCACGAATTTTGCTCAGTGTTGGCATCTCTTGTTTCGCCAAAAAGGAAAAGACAACTCGTCGAACAGCTTCCCTATGTAAGCCATCTATTTTATCATATGCTGATGCTGTTTTTCTTTTTCTGTTGGGACTTTTCACAGTGCCAGTAGATTTATACTCCTGACGAATGTTCATAATAGTGCACAAACTGATGCCTAAGATATCTCGAACTATTTTTTCAATAATACCTATCATCAAATAAGGACAATAGTACATTACACTTGCGAAAAAATTGATGAAATTTTTCAAATATTTTCCCATTTTAGCCCTATATTTTGAGTTTTTTCAAATTTTAACTATGGCAGACCCTGGCCAAAATTAAAAAAAAAATATATGCCATGAAGAGGTTTAATATACATATAAAAAACATAATTTCAAAATTGTACAAAGCCATTATCCATATTAAAAAATTAATAAAACTTTCTAAGGGCATTTGAAGAGGCGATTTTGGGGGAGAGGAGTGTTAATTTTTTCAAAAATGCTCCACATGTATGTCTACAACATATCAGAAAATTGTGCAAATCGCTCGATTAACATCTTCAAAAAAACCTATATGTGATTTTCACTTAGAGCCACCTTCTTCGAAAACCAGTGGGTTTGGGGGCTAAAACTTTGGTGAGGGATGTTTCTCGATAGTACCTACCTATTACCTCATAGTCTTTGAAATAATTTTCATCATGTCCAGTTCATTGAAAATTATAATTATCAGTGTTTTAGAAAACGTCTTTCAGACAACAATGACGATTTCGAAATATTTAATGGATACTTTACAGTATCGCTTACTTTGTAAATAGAAAATGTTTGCTTATAAGTTTAAAACAGTTCGTTAGCTGAAAAGCGTTTAATTTAAATTTTTTAAATAATTCACAATTGTGCACGAACTACAAAAAAATGGACGACAATAAAAAAATTATTTCATTTTGTACTTATTTGAAAAAAATCATCATCTTTGTCGAGTTACTCGTGTAAAATATTTCATTCAACTTCAGACACGTGATTACATCGAAGTGTACGTATCCCTCATAGTACTTTAATCCATCTTACTACTGCTGTTGGGTGAAAAAAAATGTCTAAGTGAGTACTCATTCGAATCAGATAATTCTCTTATGTCGGTATAAGTTTTCTACGATGATGGTCTTAATTGAAACCTAATCTTTGAATTTTTTCAGAGAAAATGAAAATAAAAATGAAAAGGATTCGAATAAACCAAATACTAACGTATTCTTATCAAAATTCATCGTATTCCTTTTGAATTCTGCGGGTGTTGGGCTAAACTGGCAAAGTCGAAAATCTCTCGTATTATTATCAATATTGAAGTACTATCTGTTAATTTCATTCATACTTCTGACACTTTGCCAGATGGTACTGCTGAAAGATTGTAAATCGATGCACGATGTTTCCCTAACTTTGATCTACATTTTTAACGGCGTTTTTCTCAACATCGCCTCGTTAATATTACATCTAAAAAAGCAAAACATCGTTGCTATTTTGGATATGGTCAATCATGATATACCCGAGCTTATGTCTGAGTACAAATCGAAGATTTCAGCAGGTGAAAAATTCAGGCAATTTTTTTTCTCTCACGCAGTCAAGTTATATGTGGTTTATAGTCTCGCTTGCATGTCTCCTTTTTTATTTTTCCCCATTTCTGGTAAAAATTTTGGTGATCAGAATACTCTGCTTATACCAAGCTGGTTCCCATGGAAAATTGATTCTGCTTTGGTATATATTTTGACCGTTGGACTACAGTCTATCTGGCTGATCCCTTTATCGATTCCGGTTGTATTGAATTTTACCTTTGTTCTATATTTCATCATCGAAGTTCGTGTTCAGTACGAAATTTTATACGAAAGTATATCAAAAGTTTTAAAAGAATGGGACAATGGTATGGAAGACGATGATAGAATTGTTGCAAATTTAAAGAAATGCATTCTACATCACCAGATGATTTTGAAGTGAGTGCTTATTCAGATGTTCATTTTACTATTGCTGCTTGTACCTATTTCTTAACATCTGAATTGAAATTTTTCTATTGCATAATTTTTCAAAGATTTACGGGAAATTTCTGCGCGTGTTTTAAATGGGTATTTACAGCGGATTTAATATACAGTTTGGCTAACTTCTCGTTACTTTTATACGCTATTGTATCTGTAAGTAATATTCATTTATTAGTAAACTACGTAAAGGTGTAATTACACTTAGCCTGATTATTTAACCTTCTTACGAGTCAATTCCTCCAAGAAGGAATGATGTATTGGAAGTGTAATAGTGTGCAAACCAACTACCTAAAAGTGCTCTACAAGTTGATTTTATTGTTTTTTTCTGGAGGGCAAAAAAATTGCTCATCAAAATGTAAGTAACACTTTTGCATTTTGAAAAATGAAAAAATTTTCACCCTGCACGTGGGGTGGGGAGAGGTCAAAAAGGAATATGTTTTGACCTAGGCCGTGGACGAAAAATTCGACTGGGGTTCGATAGGGTAGTGTCTCATGATACTAAAAAAATTTTTTTTCTGAGGGCCTGCACAATAGAAATTTATATTTTTGGCAAATTTTTGTATTTCTATGGCTCTTGCACCTCAAATATGATTGGGGACATTTTGTTTCATCATAATCTGTTGCACCTAATCTTTATACATCTAAAACCGCAAAGTAGATCGAATTTCACTTGCACAATTCAATTCGTGGTAATTAAACTTTGAAGCTGCGTAATTATTGGTATTACTCAAATTTCAACTAGTGTAAAAGTTACTTTTTCTAATTTATAATTGTCGTTTTTCGTTTCAAAATTAGTCGTGTGACTGATTGAAGTGGGCTAAAATTTCGCGCTGAATTCGAAAATATGGATGGATTTTTTCCTACCCTCACTTTCTTCCACAAACTTTCCTTAAAATTGATATTTTTTCGAACTAGCCATGTAACCTGTTCAAGTGGGTTAAAATTTCGCGCTAAATTCGATTATGAAGATACGTTTTTTTTCACACATCCCCTTTCACACCTCCTCCCGCCCCAAAACTAGTTGCAGAACTTATAGAAATAGGTTAAAATTAATAAATTCTAATTTTCAAAGTTGAAAATTTGAAAAAAATAACATTTTTGATTTTTAAAAAATTGGAAATATTATTGGATACTTGACATGTTATTTTCAATTTAATATATCAATTTTTAGAGAAAAATTCCATTTTGGTAAACAATGAGGAAGGGTCAAATCTGTGCAAAGATTGCTGAAAGAGATGGATTTTAGTGTTGTGACGCATCAGTTCAAAAATACACATATTTAAGCGGAGCAGGAGCAAAAAATTGTTCTATGAGATGATTTTTTTTAAGGCGAATTTGACCGTTATTATTTTTGGATAGTATATCCATATTACTGATTTCAGATGATTATACATTTTCCATTTCTTCTATAACGATATTTGATGTCAAAGGTGTAGGTTTTTTTGTTCGGTATGTTAGATGTTTTTACCACATCATTGTCGGTTACCTATAGCTGTAAAGTTCCATCAGTTTTATCTGATGTTATCATTCCGGTCTTTATTGAATTCGCACGATTGCGTTGTATGACCTATCTGAAGGCAAATGAAACATTTAACTAACGAGTCGTTATAAAAAGCTCTATATTCGTCGTCGTCAAATTTGATCAGTTCAGATGGGGTAACTTTTCAGGTGATTCGGCAGATATTTACATGTAACGTCGTTCCCTCAGGATGTTGGTAAGACCCTCTTCGTAAGTGAGCTGGAGGAGCCTCATAGGTGATGTTGGTATTACTCC
The DNA here is from genome assembly GCA_900060175.1 of Ferrisia virgata. Taxonomy (NCBI): domain Eukaryota; kingdom Metazoa; phylum Arthropoda; class Insecta; order Hemiptera; family Pseudococcidae; genus Ferrisia; species Ferrisia virgata. The sequence continues at coordinate 23,891 of FIZR01026055.1, forward strand.
GTGAACTGCCATTTTTTTTTTGGTTATCCCTTCATGAGGCGCATGAAGAGGGACATTGGGCACAATAATTTTCTTATCACTGCGCTCCTGTTTGTACAACCTAGTTTTAATACCTTGACCATGAATCTCGATCTGTCCACATAATTTTAAGAAGTTTTCCGCTTTTTCGCGAGATTTTATGTACATACCAGAGTACTGCACGGTTATAACCGTAGCACGGATAACCCGGGTATTATCTGTACCGTTTGCGATACGATACTACATCTAC